>PVJX010003450.1:0-108623 GCA_004027295.1 Dolichotis patagonum | reverse complement strand
AAGGTGGTGTAGGGGTTGGAGTTTAGAAAGACCTGACTCTCATTTGTTCACAAACTGGGTTAGAGCATTACAGCTCAGTGAGGACTCAAACTCAGCCCTACACAGAAGTGAAGTAGCCTTGATTCCCCAGGCTCGAAATTTCCTTCATATCCTTCCAAGAGGAAAAAATAATGAAAAAGAGGGAGAAATGATGAGATATACAATGTAATTCTTTACTGGCCCACCACAAACCTAAAGCCATATACAAATGTCAGTGGCATAGCAATTCCAGTAGGGTATTTGCTCCTCCTTCCAGACCCCACCCCACCCCTCCCCCAGCCCAGGCCCTCGACAGCCCTCCGAGACCCTCTGAGAGGCCAAGCAGTGGAGATCATCTAATGGACTTCAAATAAACACCGACTTCCTGACAGCTGGCCACTGAGTGAATTTATTATTGAGTTACACTCCTGCATTTTCAGAGCAAGCTGAGCTGACAAGCTATCCCATCAGTTTAAAAAAAAAGAAAGAAAGAAAGACAATGATAAATTACCTGATGGAAGATGGGAGAAGGTAAAGATCCTACTTCCTCCAAAATGTCAGCCATTATATATTATTCATGTTGGTTTTTTAAAAATCCCTCCCCACATTGAAATGAATGTTTATGATGATAAAGCAACTCGGTGAATTCAATTGAGGATGCAGGCAGTGACTTCTCACATCATCCTGATGAGCAGCTAACAACTCCTCCTCTGCCACTTGATCATCCTTTTATTGATTTCAAAAACAAATTACGATCTGTGTTTGCTTTGTAGCTTAAACTTATTCCCTGTTGTCCGTCACAGGAAGCATTAGCAGAGGATGCTCTGGTAACACAGAAACAACCAAGAGATTAGAGAGAGGACCTGGATTCTGTCATTGGGCCAGGGGGACAATTGACACTGGGCAACGGGCGCTCAGTTACTCCCCTGTAATGAGGGTTACTAATTCCTAATCAGCTGGGTACTTTCAAAGATAAAATGAGATACAATATGTAGAAACCCAGTGGCTGGTACACAGCACACATTTAGTAGAAGACCTAACCAAAGATATGCCCTGTCAGGCATCATTTGAAATGTTTTGTGCATTTTTAAAGTACAGGTACTTTTAACCACCCCCAGATCATAAGGACTAGATTTATCACCTTTGTTTTAGAGTTATGAAAACTGAGGCCCAGAAAAGCTGAATCATCTGGCCAAGGTTATAATGTTGTATGTGGCAGAGCCCAGCATTAAACACTGTGGTTCACTGGCACCGAGCTTAACGTGCTGAGAGTCTGCTCCCTGCTGAGTCTTGCATGTTTCTAACTCAGCATCTGCAGTTCAGAAATCTATACAATATGCTGTCACTATGCCCTTCTTCCCTAGCTGGCCCTGACCTTCTCTCAAATACCACACAGTGCAGCACCCACGGCGCGCAGTAGGCTGGGTGCTGAAGAGCACTGGCCTCAGAGTCAGGTGGCCGAGACGTGGAGCCCAGAACCACCATCCGCTAACTGTGTAATCTGGGGCCTCTTAATCTCTCTGTGCCTTGTTCTCCTCCTCTGTGGTGTGAGCATCACACTCTATCTCTCATGGGAATGTCATGAAGATTAAATGAGATACACAGTATATAGGTGTTGTAGACGTAGACATTTACTGTCAGCGGCCACCATTACTTACAACAGTCGTATTCATATTAGCATGAGCTGTAGGATAAGTATTAATATCGGTTTTGGGGTCACTAGAACTGGGAGGAAAATGAGAATCTTGGCCAGAAGCATCACAATAGTACATACTGACAAATGTCCTAGCACCTGGTTTTGGCAAAGGTAAATGGGCTCTTGACATCAACAGACCTTTGTGGTGGAAGAGGAAACTTCCCTGGCTCTGCGGGTCAGCAGCTGAGCCTGCATCCTCACAAACTATAATCTCAGTATTTGTAAGTCAGAGGCTTTTGTATTTACATTCATTACTGATAAATTTCAAGCAATAAGAAGTTAAAGTATTTGGAAAGCCATGCCCCACATGCTAAAGTTGTCCTCAGTGGAGAAGGTAATCAGGACATACAGTGCTTCAGAGTGAGTCCCAAAGAAGAGCTCTGTGACAAGGACAGATGGGACCTCTAAGGGGAACTGGGCAGAGGCCAGAGGTCCTACCCCACCTGCCTCTCCTCCTCCCCCCATTGTGTGGACATGTGGCTCTAACCTGTAGGTCTCTGACTGGGCCTAATCCCCATCAGAGAAGAGGAACTCAGAGCAAGCCCAGCCAGTTGCTCAGCCTCATAACCCTCCTACCACTTTTCTGTCTGGTCCACAACTTGCCTGCTCTTCTGAGCAGATTTCTGCATTGCTCTTGAGTCTCAGCTCATTTTCTACGCCTGCATTCCTGATATAAGTACCTGGTACTGCTGCCACTCAAGCCTTGCCTCCCCTTGCCTGGCTTCCACACTTGCCTCACTCCTGAAGCTCCACTCCTGCAATGCTTAGGGACATAGGAATTACTAAATGGTGACACAAAGGGCATCCACACCCAGATGTCCTCAAGTCCCTTTGCTGTATGTGTCACCCATCAGATCCTCTTCCTTTGTCCCTTGAGTTACTGTTTCCCTTAAATGCCACCTATACCCTGCTGTACAACTCAAACGAGGCATGCTGGGTAGGACTTTCTAGAGCTGTATCTCCCCAATGTCTGGCCTGCAAGTGGGTCTAATCTTGCTCTATTCTAATCTCCCTTTCCGGGAGAAGCAGGCCCTGTCCTGTGCCCTGATAGGAAGGCAGGACACACAATCACAGAATGAACTTGTCCACTGAGAGACTGTATCTGAGATCACATTAGAGCTGAGCTGCCTCATGTTTCTGTGACATCACAAACCACCTCCTGATGGTCCTCAGAGAAGCAGACCTCTGGCTGCACCACATAAGAACAGCCTCTCAGACCTGTACCAGTCTCATGACCCTAGGAACAGTGACAGTGTTTCACAGATGTGCACGTCCCCAGACCTGGCCAGGCAGGAGCCTTGCATTCTCTAGCCCCCCTCGCTCTGTTTTGGCTCTCCCTCACCCAGCTAGTGGGCTCACTTCCATAGAAACAAGTGAACAAATACTATAAACAGTCAAGGACGCTATTCTTATATATACACCTTTACCAGCCAGCAGAAAATATTCCAAAAGATTCTTATAGGAAGAGACTCAAGCATTAGCATACAGCAGTGAAGTTGTCCCCTGCATAGGCAGATGCAGCTGTAGGTTGGAAGCTCGTGCTTCCTCAGCGCCTGCAGGATCTTTGCAGCCTCATTAAGTTAGAAGGCCACAGAGCAGTGGCTTCTGGGATCCCCAAGAGGTAGGACTCGAGATTTCTGAGGACACTAGAAGTTGCTGAGCCACCTCATCGTTGAGTGGCCTCAGTAGGAAACACTGCCCCACCCCAGAGAACAATCATATTCTCATGTATGAATGAGGCGCTTAGACGCAGTCACTCTGAAGAATATTCCAACTCAAAGGTTAAATCCTACTATCTATGCAAAGGGGTATGAGGTTCCTCTTCCCTCTCCAGAGACATACTCAAAATAATCTATGGGGACCGCATTATTGTGATGAATTAGAGTCTTCCCTCTCATGTATATTCTACATTGCCCGCAAGACGTGGAAGCTTCTGGTAGAGTCTGAACTGAGCCAGTTCCCAATGGAAAATGGGCACTTGGGCAGAATCTGGGTGCTGTGACTCAACTCAGGGGATGTGTTTGTTTCTGTCACATTGTAAAGACTTCCTAAGAAAAACCCAAGAGATGGCAGGTGCCAGACCCTGAAGGGCTTCATGTACCCAACAAGACAGTTTGAATTCTGTCTGTAGCTAGGAAACCGAGTTACTAATGATAGAGTAAAAAATTTAATGTGTTTTTTTAATGGGTAAAGTTTGGAAAGCAGCATCTTAAATTACAAGGTGTCTCAAGGGAAGATCTGATGCAACTCCTACCCCTTAATAAAACAGGAATATTAAAATATAATGATGAGATCAAGTTTTATTGGTTTTGGTCTAAGACCATCAAAAGACACTCATAGAGTAAACAAAACTATAAAGAATGAAACACAACAAGACGTTTGCTTTTGAATATAACAATATGTATCTTTCAGAGTTTATTTTTTCATGCAAAGAGTTTATACCACGTTAAATGGTACAATGAGGTTATCTCAAGGTGGTCTATGGATACAGGAAGAAAAACATTAGACTTTCTATTTATATTTACCTTTATTTTAAAAATAAGAAAGCAAGAATGTTTGATTCCTATAGAATATGGCTTTTCACAAATTTGCTCCATGGGTCCCTATGTTACTTGGTTATATGTCTAGACCAGCAATAAGGAACAGGGCCAGTATACCCACACTGGTTAATTATTGAGTGCGTTGGCATAGGTGTGTGGGTGTGGGTATGTGTATCTGTGTGTGTCTGTTCTTAACCAGATCTACTCATAAAAAGTCAAGTAGCTTACGAAGGTTTCTGCAATATAACAACAAAAGGAAGCGAATAGTGTCAGTACAATTGCAAGCCAGCATGAAAATGGCAGAGCAGATGGGTCCCCTACTCTGGAGACAGCCTTCCTCAGCATCAATATGAGGTTCAACATACTAATGATTACTCATGTTGTAGATAAAAAAAGTTAGCCAACAGATTCAAAATTACCAAGAAAGCTATTTGAAATATGAATTTTTATCTACTAAACCTTGTGCTAAGTGATACTATGCTTTTCAATATCAACTGATGTTAGCACATATAAACAATTTATAAGCAAATATGCCAAAGGAGGCTGCTTAAACATGTTTGCAGAAAGAACATGCAATCAAGTAAGTTTTACGAGCCCTGCCCTGTTGGTTGTAACTCTAATTTTTGAAGCATCTAAAAAAAATTGAGAGGCACAGTTAAATATGTTAGATAGTGAGTAAGTTGGGAAGGACAGTGTCTCTTGCAGATTGTCATGGATAAAAATTAGGTCCTGAATTGAATCCTGGCTTGCTGGCATCTCTCTGAAAGAAAGGGAAAATCTAGTCTCTATCTCACTTCATTCTCACACCTGTACCATGAGAAGATTGAAAGAGATGACTGGGAAGGTCTCTTTAGACTCTTAACATTTCATGATTGGGACACCCCCTACAAAATTTGGCTCGGGAAACTAAGGCAGAACATGGGATGGGACACTAGGAAGAATATTTTATGGATCAGACTGTGTGATCAGCCTGGACAGATGGCCTTAAAAGCTGTAGTGGACAGTGTCAGGCTGTCACGGGACTCACACCCCCACCAAGTGGTGGTAATTTGACAGGCTGTCAAGTGAGGCTTCCCATCCGGGCCCAGGTCATATTCTTACAAGACTTGGATAAATTGTGTTAGATGCTGCAAAGATCCCATTCAGGCAGCAGGAGTTTGCAGGTAGCAGTTTAAGAGTTTGTGCAAGCCAGGCATATAAATCCATTTACAGTATACAATATAACACAAAAGAGTGGCTTACATAACCAGTAACAGCACAGAGCACTAAATACGCTAAAACAAAGAAAGCCTACAGTCATTTGCTAGTTCCCAAGTGATTTTTTTCCAGTCTCTTGAATACCAGCTTAATTAGTGCATTACTTTAAAATAGAAAGGAAAATAAAGCTGCATTTCCGCTTTATCTCCTTGTACAATATACATTGAATAATGCATAACTTAATCTCTAGCATTCTTTGTCTTTTTTAAAAGTTTTTCAAACAATAAGTGCAGGTAGAAGCCAAGTGAGCCCTCCAGGGGAAGCGATCCTGGTCTTGGGAGCCATTTTGGTTCAACCCTATGGAAAGACCCAGTCCTTGCAGCCCTAGGCAACTAACCATGTCCCTGGCAAGGTCAAAGTTCTCTAACATCACTCTCACCTTAAGTAACAGAGGCACATTATCTCTTTCTTTATTCAGAAAATAGTTAGGAGTTTACATTATGCCTTGCCTTCAAATTCCAGGCAAGCACCTATTATGGAGGAGGTTTTCCTTTGCCCACTCAGAAGCAATCATCAACTGGGCCCAGTGCTTGGAACAGAAGATTGAGGAGGATGCCATTGGTCTTGCCTTCAAGATCATGATATGCCAAAGAAAAAAGATTGTCCCAGTTGTATTACAGCACCCAGAGTTTATGTAGCAGTGGCTCAGAGGGGGCAAGAGTGGTGGACAGTGCTGGCTAAATGCACTGGAGAAGGGAGAAGCAGTTTTTGGGTGAACAGGAGAGGTGAAAGGATCCAGTTAGAGGAATATTGCAGAGACACATGCAAGGTTTGTATGTGCTCCATTAAGATTCTGAACTCACTTGTAGTGAGGCTACTTGAGCTGGCTTGTATAGCACCAGATTAAAACAATTATAAATTTTTAAGCAGATGTTGAATTCTGCTTTATGCCCAGTTGGGAAAAACTTTAGCACACTTGACAGATGAGAGGATGGAGGGAAGTTCGGAGGTCAGATGAGTCTCCAAAGTCACCCTGTTAGTGACCAGAGACAGAATTAAGAACTACAAGCCTCTGCCCAGAGATAGTTCTATCCCTTCTCCCAGAATGACAAAGGGGAGGTGGGTTTTCCCTTGCTTGGTTCCGCTTAGTGGTGGTTTTGTCTCTCCAACATGTTCCCCTCTTGATCCCAAATCTGGCCACTGTCCTCAGGATGCTATCAGACAAATCTCTTTCTCTGCCATCAGCAAGGGCACCTTGCTGAGCGTATAGTTGGACTAATGCCAGTATGTTTGTCACCTCCCTGGCCTGGCGAGCATTCCCTACTGGCAGAGTTCGCCCAGCCTAATTGCTTGTTTTGTATCCCAGCTGCCTGACATATGCCAAACCCATGTGTTGACTCCCTGATTCGCAGACAACTACACCAGGGCATTTCAAATTGGCTTTTGTGAGCTCTAGCAAGAGTAATTGGAGACTGTGGATTGTGCTTTTCTTTTTTTATAACTTTAGCACCTAAAGTTAGTGCCTGGCTCCTAGTAGGTGCCCTCATTTTTTTATTAAAGCGCATTTCAGTGGGTTCAGGTACGTGACACAGTAGAAACGGGATTTAAAAGTGAGAAGTGCTAGCTTTGAGTGTCAGCTCAGCCAATTGAGCTCCTTTCTGGGTGACACTGAGCAAGTCTTTTCTCTCTGATTTTAGTTTTTGAGCATTATTCACCTACCAATCATGGAGAGGTATCCCATGCTTACCCTTTCCCCTGAAGATGAGGTCCCAGTCCTCCTCTAGCTCACGTGTAAGCACTTTGTAAATGTGGATGATATAATCGTATGACAATCACAATAACAGAGAGACACTGGTAAAATATAGAGGAACCCAGAGGAGAAGGTGATTAATTGTGCCAGGAAGACTTGGTGACAACTTTACTGAGGTGATGACAATGTAGCAGGGACTCTAAGATGCAGGACTCAAAACTCCATTATACCAAAACAGCGATCCAGGGAAATAAAACACATCAAATATAGGACTGGTGGTAAGTGGACCATCTGAGCTAGCTGGAATGCCAACTTGATGACAGTGATTTGAACCCCATGTCAGTGGTTTCTCACCAGTATTGTCTTCCATTATGGAGTTTCACACTCAAAGCCACAACTGTAGCTTAGCCACATCCCCAACACCAAGCATGTACTTGACCCTTAGAGTGGGGGCAGAGTTCCAGTGGTTTAAGGGAGCTAGGTCATACCAGCTCACAAAAACAGACTATTAAGTGTTTAGAAATTCTGAAAGTGTATTGATAAATACAGCCCTATTAAAAATTAAATTATATAAAATTAAATAAATTACTTTAAAAACTTATAGATACTTAAGACTTACCACTTCCTACATATTTTGCTACATTTTATAATTTGCTTTTGAAGTGACAGGATTGTTGAATCTCAGTGATAGAAGTACTATGCAATAGCATCCTGTCATGCCTCCTCCCAATTCTGTTCAGCTGCGTCTTGTTGGTAGCTTGAAGTGAGCCATGACAGAAGTGTTCACACCACAGCAATGAGCAAGTGCTACAAATTCTAGCTAGTTCTGTAAAAATCTGTTGTTAGACACTAGGGCGCCACTGCTGGTATCCACTGAAAATGCAGAGGAAGAAAGCAAGCATTGAGAATCCTAACACTCACACCTTTGCAAACCACCCTAAGCAGATAATATGTGACATAAGATATTTCAGAGGCCTCCACAGAGACAACTTCCCCATCTCAACTGTTCCAGGAAAAGCTTCATGTTAAACGGGATTTTCTTAATAACTGAAAATTATGATAACATAGAAAGTGGATAGAAGTGTTTTTCTCAAAGACTTGATTTCTGAGCCAAATGCCTGTTTTGAAATGAGACCTCTCTAGCCTAGAGGAGTACAAGAAATCAGCTTAATATTCTCCAAAATCCAAACACAATCCACAGGAGCCTGGGGTAAAATTATATCTGCTGACTTGCCAAATCAGAGGCTTTATGATAGCCAAATGGTGTGATTTAAGGTTCACCAATTATCAGGAAATCCATAAAGAGAGATAAATTGGAAAAGACTGGCCTGCATGTGCATGAGGGGCAGCAGTCAGGGCAAACCCCAGAAGGAAACCATCCCCAGAGGACTGGTTATTGTCTAGGCAGACTCCAAAGGTGTACATGTCAGGAGAAGGCTGGATAGTAGCCAGCATCAAGAGATGAGATCTGTTAGTAATTCTGTGGAAGGACAAAGTTCCAGCAATAAGAAATTCAATTGTCCTCCATTAAAGAAAACATCTCTCAGTACCAGTTGAATACAATTGATGGAATAAATCTTTCCCATTAGTGGAGAGATAATTTCACATAAACATATTGGGAGACCTTCAGAGAGGGACTAAAAGTCTTTGCTGAGCCCCGTCTGCTTCACTTGTTTGCCATATAATTGCATTTAGACCAAGGGCCTAGGAAGGAAACCACTGACTGAATTAACATTAACCAGATTGTGTGGAGTGGGGTGGGGTAGGAGCAGCGTGCTTGCTGCATTGTGGGTAGTTGTTCTTGCCTTCAGAAAGGACAAGCTGACACTAGTGAGATCAGCTGCTTACAAGCCTGGTGTTAATTGCTTTTCTCATCAAACAGAGGAAAGTTTATCACTCTAGGAAGATAAACATGTGGGTACCTAATAAAGCAAGGACTGAGTTGGCGATCATTTTTTATGAATGCCCCTGAGCCTCATCAGTAGCTTTTCCCTAGAACAGGAAAAAAAAAGTCCAAAACCAGGTGAGTGGAGAAAGTTATATGGACAATGGCAACTGCGTTTTTGCCTCAGATTTTTCTTGTCACTGAGGACTGTATCCTCACCATCTTTATGTTGACAGTAGCCAGCACTAGAATTCCCACCTACTGGCCATAGACTGGTCTAGCACTGGTCCCAAAATTGTAGACTCAGAGTCAACCATGGTTCAACCACTACTTTCCTACATGGCTTTGGGACAATGATGTAACCTCCCAGTTCTCTCCACTAAAAATGAAAGGGTCTTCTACAGAGATTAAAGCTCCACAGAGCTGCCTTCAGAGCACCCCAAGATGGAAAAAGTCTTTACTCCTACTACATCTAGGGCAGATCTTCTTTTGGCTTGTCTTCCACTCTGGGGTCCTTATAAAATGTCATCTCTAAAAGTATTCTATTTCTGAAATATGTGGAAAGCCATTATTCTAGGTGATCTGTAGTTGTCACACTTATTTGAGCAATTCCTACACCGTGTTTTTAACTGTGATCTAGTTTTTATCAGCCATAGTCTAGACAATATGGAGAGAATGAAACCTTGGCCCTGCCCTCAGAGGGATGGTCTAGTGAAGAGAAAAGGTAATAGTTTTGTAAGAGATCAAGGTGTTTGGGGCAGAGTTTGAGGGGGCATCATGAAAGATTTCAGTGAAGAGGTGTCCTTTGAAGTGGGTCTTTCAGGGTGAAAATGTTGGTGGGGGATAATATTTGAGGCAGGTGGAAGAACACTGCAGACTCAGGACCACTTAGCAACATTCACCTGGCAAGTTTGGGAAGAGTGGAGGTGGACGGTATGGGGGATGCTAGCATCTGCCCTTCTCCTGTCTCTAATGCCAAATGCGAGGAAGTACTCTCCATCCTTCTCCTTGTCTTATTTACTTCTAATGATTCAATTGGTGACTATAATTGCTATTGCTACCTATGGAGCCTTCCTTGTGCCAGAGTGAAAAAACAAGAAGTTCATAAAACCATCACGTATTCTGCACAAGTCAGAGAGCTAGGAAACAGCAGAACTGGACTTGAGCCTGGGGCACCTGCCTCCAAATCTACATGCATCACTATAGCATACCACCCTCGGGGATCAGTTTGTCCTTACAGCTTCATGTGGTATCCCCAGAAAAATAACCTCTGAGTGAGATGCTCAAAAACACTTCCCCTGGACATTCCTTTCAAGGATACTTTGATGCCTTAAATTGAGGTGATATATTTTGTTTGTTATGGTATTGGAAATTGAACTCAGAGTCTTCACACTGAAGACATCCTCAGCTCTAGTTATTTTATTATTATTACTATTATTATTATTATATTATTTTAGATTTTGAGACAAGATCCCACTAAATTACACAGGCTAAGTTTGAACTTACAACCCTCCTCCCTCAGTCTCCCAGAGTTCTGGAATTGCAGGCGTGAACCACCACCTACAGCTTAATGTGACATTTTTAAAAGGCTATTGTTCATCTGGAGTGAGAAAAATAAGTCCCTAGGTACAGTATGTGTCTGAGTGACCAGGCGTCTATCTTCCACTCTAGGACTTCCCTGCTGACCAGAGCTCTGACCATGAATGGTACAGTATGTTATTCTCGCTTCTCCTTTTCTCTTCTCACAGGCACGCATGTGTCATTCGTGGTCAAGTGATGACATCAGATGGGACCCCTCTGGTTGGTGTGAACATCAGTTTCGTCAATAACCCCCTCTTTGGATACACAGTCAGCAGGCAAGATGGCAGGTATGGGCCAGAAAGAATGAAGGTTCATGAGATCTTGGAATCTGGGGATCTTAGGATCTTGCCTTAGCTGCTACTGAACTGACAATGGTGGAAGGAAGATGGCGTTTCAATCCAGAAGGCCTGAATTCAAATGCCAGCTCTGTGGTTTAGTTGTATGACCTTGTCTGACTCTGGCCTACATCCATTTGGCTATAGATTATGCCAAATATCTCCTTATTTGGATTTCAGAGAAAGTATATGATACCTTATATGAGTTACCCTGCCCCATGACTACAGGTTTCTGCAACCTGGATGGTTCCAGAAATCTCAGCCTTGCCTATTGTGTAGTTTCCATTCTGAAACCACACAGGTTTCAGGAGTTTGGGTAATAACAGATAATAATTCTGAACTTTTAATTCTTCTGAGAATCATCGGTAGAGTGAAGTACAGTAGTGACTTGGCTCATGAACCATATTCTCTCTAAAATTCTAGTTGTGAACCGAGTTAGATAAGATCTGAATCAAATTTCCCCACAAGGTCAACATTGAATTTGATTCAGTTCCCATATGATTCTGTTTGCAGCCAGAATCTTGGAAATAATTATGTTTGTGAACCAAGGTACCAGTGTACCCTACCACTAGCTATATCCCCAGCCCATGATAGGTGTTTAATAAATCTTAGTTCCCTGTCCCACTTGGATTCATTGCTGGCACACAGTGAGTATATAGTGAATATCAGTTGTTTACTAAAATTACAAATTATCAAATAATGAGGAGAGAATGACAGGACAGACAGAGAGAATATTTGGAGAAAAAGGAAATAGAAAGGAAGTAGAATATTTAAGCTGTTGGCGCTGACAAGCCCTCTATTTTTAATAAAATCAGGTAGTGGCAGTCCATCTGGCTAAGCATGGGTCCATAAGGTTGATTTTTTCACTCTGTGTTGGAAATTATGCTCCAGGCTGATTGATTTTAGCACCTCTTTAATCCAATATCAGATGTGAACATGTCTTGGCCAGGGTGATAATGAAGTAGAAACTCATCTGTTTGTAGACATGTGTGCCTTCTAGATGGGGTTGGCAAGCTCAGCAAGGGGAGTCCCAGGCTCTGCATGAATGGGAAGGACCCAGCTGAATGAGACTGATAGCTGTGCCCCAAGAGTAAACTGGCCAGACCAGGCCACTGCTCCCCACCCTGCACACATTCTGCCCCAGGAGGCGCCTCAGTGCAGATCCCTACTAGAGCACAAGAGAATCTCCTCCGTCAAGCTTCCTTCCCCATTTGTGGCTGCCTGGCTTATACAGAGGGAGGCATGGACATCCTAAGCAACAGGTGTTCCCACTACATTATTATCTGCTGGGAAACAGTCCTCAGACAGAGACCGTTAGGACTGCTCTCGTCATGAAACTTGCCATCATGTGCGATGGCAAACTGTCAACCCTTATGCCCTTCCGAGTTTGGTTAGAATAGGTCTATAAAACACACCAGAGCCTGGGGCAAGTGTGGCCCCCCTTAGGAAAAGCTCACTCTCTTGTACTTCCAGCCCGTGATTTTTCTCATTTGTGCCAGTCCTACAGTCTTTACTGCATGAGGGCAAGGAGGTCCCTGGGAGAGATATTTTCTCCATCTCCAAAGTTATGGCAGAATAGCCAAAACAGCTGTTACATAGAGCTTGTGTTTCAACTCATCTCTTATCAATGCATTGTGGAGTTCACATTTTCTTCTCAAAGTAGACACTGTAAACAAGGGAAAGTTGTCACTTGTTCCCATGCTGTCTGAAACTCCATTTGTTGTATGTGGACAGGAAGCATTTTGAGTCTCTCCATCTACCCTTCCTTGACCTTTCGCTTTTCCCTCTTTATGCTAGGAAAAAACATAAGGCTAGAGATATAGTCTGAGAAAGAAATGCAAGCAATGGCGTTGTGAACCCTGCGATGTGTCTGACTGGTCTGTGTAACCCTTGCTTCCCAGATAGACACCACCCACCCCAGTTCCCCAGTTCCTGCACACATAGACACATGCTCCTGCATGCACACAACACTGAAATAACAGATTTGAAGTCTAACAGGAGCTCATAAACAAAAACAGTAACAGAGAAGTTAGCCAAAGAGCTCATTAAAAAGTCAGAAAACAGAAGTCATGAAGAAAGACTAAAAAAATAACAGACAAGAGTAACAGTTAAGGCTCACTGAATTGAAAAATGGGTTTATACAGAGCTTGACCCCCAGGAAATGTGTGGGGCCCTTTGCTTTTCCCATCTGTTGCCCACCTATCTAATTACTAACCATGCCAAGTGATGATGATTGTCAGCTTCATGTTACAGATGAGGACATTGAGACTTGGAAAGGTAATGTAGGTCACCTACAGAGTTAAGTAGCTGTGCACTTAACAGCTCTAAGATGTTTGGGCTTCCTCTGAGAACCCAGCCTTCCCTTTGGGGTCAGATTCACATTCACATCCACAACAAGGTTTTCCTGCCAGATGAACAGGCCTGGCCCTGGCCCATTGCTCTCAACTCTTGGCAAGACCAGCTGCCCCCAGAGTGCTCACGCCTTGAGAGTGTGTCTTTTCATGTTTGCCTTCCCTCCCTCCCCACACTCAGTCTCTAATACAGGGAGCTTGTGAGTCTGGCAAAAATTCTGTTTGATAGTTAAGAATGTTCTGTCAAAACACAGATGCTATTAGCTCTGTGACAGAAAAGTGGTTCTCTGTGTGTTTTCCCAAAACCATGGACAGTCTTCTTAACTCTTGATCCAAAATAAATACCTGCCCTGGTATTTCCCTTCACTGAAGGATGGTGGCACCTGGCTTCTTCTTCCCAACTGGCACAGGAAAGGCTGAGTTGAGGGTCAAGCTTATTTGGGTAAAAAGTCCCTAAAGAGAACAGAAAAGTCATCTTTAGAGCTAATGAACCTAAATCTGGGGAGAACCATCTAACGTGACCAGGAATTGGCACCAGGATAGGACGGTTGGATATAAAGTCCTTGTAGACTCTAAAGAAGGGAAAAACAAGCTGGAGCAGTGGGCCTAGTCTCCCAAAGTAGACACAGCCTTACCCAGCCAGGATTCCAGTCCCCATCCCAGCTCCCATGCAGCATGTTCATTCCTTTTTTGGAGCCCATGTCATATTACCCTGTAACTGCTCTTTAGCTCTTGGGCCAGCCACATTGATTCCTCTGCCAATCCAGGGCCAAAGGTGAGATCTTGCACTGGGGTCTCTCAAACCACTTATACAGACAAATGCTGCATGGCCTTACAGCAGCAGGCAAACTAAGAAAGGACCTTGAGTATTCAACAGACAGTAAGTTCAGAAGTAGCTGGCAGTGTCACTCGTGCATTCATTCTATCAATTCCTAACCATCAAGCACTCGGCTTGGCCCTGGATTGGCAGAGGAATCAATGTGGCTGGCCCAAGAGCTAAAGAGCAGTTACAGGGTAATATGACATGGGCTCCAAAAAAGGAATGAACATGCTGCATGGGAGCTGGGATGGGGACTGGAATCCTGGCTGGGTAAGGCTGTGTGAAGAATGATGTTTGAACTGATAAAAAAAAAAAGAAAGAAAGAAAAAGAAAAAGAAAACAAGGACAGACGTTAGACATATACCCTGTTAGAAACAGTGAAAAGGACTTTGAGACACTACAGCCAGGGGTTAGCAGATGCATAGGACCATGGTTTCTAGATATTGAAGAAATGATGTAGAGCAGAAGAAAGAGACCAGTCTGCAATCATTTCAGCAGGTACAGCCAGGCCCAATGAATAAGGAACTAGAAAGAGGGGTACCCAGGTACAATTCCCAAATTTAACAAAAAAATCTTTACAGCCATAACTAGCCAAAGATGAGCCAGTGTTCTTGTGGATACAGCAAGATCTTTGTCAGTGGAAGTGAGCAAGTAGGAGCCCCTTGATGGTGATTCTATAGAAAGGACTAGGGCATCTTATTGAGAAAAGGGTTATGTCAAATGACCAACAGGTTCTTCTCCAATGGTTTAGCTGTTACTTGATTTTATGCAACTGTCTTAATGGTGGAAAGAACAGAAAATTGTAGTCTGAGTCTCATTGCATGCTAAATATGGGACCTAAGACGCAGCCAACTGCTCTACTTGGCTAAGCAGACCTGGCCTACAGGATTAGTGGGTGTCCTTGGTTTACCCCAGGGTTTCCTTTCCCTTTGTCCATAACCTGAGCTCTGAGGATGTGGCTGCAGAACCACAGATCAGGCTCCCTTGAGAGCTGGGCACCATCAGAAATGCTGAGGTATACAAATGTGGACTCATTTTCCTTGGATTTTCAACAATGAAGTGTCCATGCCCAGATTTAGAAAGGCAAGTGCCTTGCTAGGTCTGTCTTCAGGTGACGGGAATTGATGAGAGTTCAGACACTAGAACCCAGCAAGACACCAGCATTTTTCTGGCTGAGTCTTGTTTGAGTACAGTATATTTTGGGTGTAGTATGACCCATGTATCTAAAAAAGTATATCTTGATTTAGTATAATTGTCTTATGTCTCTTATATGTTTTTTGGCCTTTTAGTCTGTTAATCTGTGTTTATGGTAATTAACTTGAAAAAGACATAGAAATAAATAAACCCAGTGCTAGCAAAAAAGAAGAAAAAATGTGTTAAAAAGAAAAAAACAGGGGCTAAGGGGAAGAAGAGCAAAAATAATCGAAATGCATTACATATTTGTACCAGCTCCCCACAATGAATGTAATCATTATGTACTGCAAACATGAACTAACAAAAAAATATATTATTAAGCAAAAAAGGAGATAGTTGCAGGATAAGACAAGGAAGATTCTGCCTATACTATCCCCCACAAGTCTAGAATAAAAGAAGCCCAGGGTAGGGGAAATCATCCAATGTGGGGAAGGGGCTAGGGACACAGGCCTGTCTGGTGTGGTATCAGAGGCAAAACAAGACTTAGGATGCCCTCTGCCCCCAGAGCTCTGTGAACAGAGGCCAGGCTGCCAGCTCTCAGCCTGTTGCAATGATCTCATCCCCCCTGGGTGGCTGATGCTGTGTCATCTGATTCCTCTTTCCCTCATAAGATGCTGTACTGTGATCCTAATTGTACTGTCTCTAAACAACTCAGTTATTTTGTAATTGCAAAGGCCTTTGTTGAGTAATCATCGTAATAAGAGCCAAATTGCGGTGGTTATAGAATCTGAGTGAATTAAGAACAATCCACTTGAACTTCACATTTTACAGATGAGAAAATTGAGGATCAGAAATGCTAAGTGATTACCTAAAACCACACTATAGGGGCTGAGGATATAGCTCAGCTCAGCGGTATAGTGCCTGCCTGGCAAGTGTGAGGTTGTGAATTTGATTCCTGATACAAAAAAAAAAAAAAAGACCACACTATAGTTAACAACAGAACCAAGACTAGGCTTAGGGTCCTAACTTCCAGTTAGAGCATCTTCTGCTTTTTTCAGTGACTTAATCAGATTTTAGCTGTGACACCATTTAGAGGCCTATTGTAGTGTAAGACCAAGAGCAGTCAAGTCCTTGGCTCTCCTGTGCCTTGGAAAAGGGCTCTCGTTGCAGCGATTAACTTGGCTTCAGTAAATTCTCTACAGTGAATCATTTGTCAACAACAGACGCTTTCTGGAATCACTGTCTCTGTTCGTGGGTGTAGCTGAGTCTCTACACCTTTTAGACGGTGTAGTGATGGTGAACCTTTTAGAGACCGAGTGCCAAACTACAACCCCAAACCCACTTACTTATCACAAAGTGCCAGCAACTACAGTTCAACCTGAATACTGAGGTTTTAGTCTAAAAAATAATAATTCTACATTAAAGTCTTTAGTCTTAGAAGCACAGTAACACACGTGCCACAGGTTTGCCACAACTGCTCCCCTCACCATGTGCTCAAATGCTTTGTGTAATTTTCTCTCCTTTCTGTCTCTTTCTCCCCTCATCATCATCCTGTTTTCTCTGCAACTCCCCACTCCGACAGCTTTGACTTGGTCACAAATGGCGGCGTCTCCATCACCCTGAGGTTCGAGCGTGCACCTTTCATCACGCAGGAGCACACCCTCTGGCTACCCTGGAATCGGTTCTTCGTCATGGAGACTATTGTCATGAGGCATGAGGAAAATGAGATTCCCAGCTGTGACCTTAGCAATTTTGCCCGCCCCAACCCGGTCGTGTCTCCGTCCCCACTGACATCCTTTGCCAGCTCCTGTGCAGAGAAAGGTCCTATCGTGCCAGAAATTCAGGTACCTAACTGCGTTTTGCCATGCTTTTGTTTTATTCTGGAGGTGGTGTAGGATCTCAGAAAGAATAGAAAGATGAAAGCTCCCTACTGTCAGCCCACCTTGCAGAATCCAGCTGCCAAGTCCTAGGGCAGGCGGCGTGGTGTCAGGACATCGGGGCCACTGTCCTATGTGCTGAAAATGTGAGACTGGCACACTTGGACTTACAGTCCATTCCTCCTGCCTCTGCTCTGCCATTTAGCTCACTTCTGCTCACCTTTTCCACAGCTTCCAGGGCATCCCCCATTCAGTGTTTCTGTTAAAAGTATTTATAATAATAGGTTCTATCCAGAGGAATAAGCCACAGGATCCCAAATAGTGAACATTATAATAAAGATTAAATGAGAAAAATGCATATGAGGTACTTTGCACGATGTCAGACACCTAGTAAGTGCTCAATATACTTTAACTATTATTATTATTATTATTATTAAAATTATTTAACACACACTGCCTTCATGCCAATTAAGAATTACTTTGGCTCAAGTCTATACACCCAAGTGTTTTACTTAATTATCATTAAAGGGAAATAATTGGGAGAGATGCATTTTAATCTGATGGAAATCAAGATAAATTCTTTGCCTAACAAAACCCTAACAATTTGCATGTCCTCTGATATCCCCTTGATTTCCAAGGGCAGAAAGGAAGGGCTGAGGAAGGGGAAAGATGGCAGAACAGAAGCCCCTGTCACCTCCCCTGCCTAATGAGAACTTGGGCAATGTGCATGGTAATGGATTGCCCGAGCACTGGTAGAGCAGAGTTTATACATTTATGTGTGTGTATTTCATGCTTGGCTGAGCAAACACATCTCTCTGCGTGTGCCCTGTTGCATGGCTTCCAACACCAGCCCACAAGAAGGAAATACAACCATTTCAAAATTCTTATTGCACTGACAAGTTGAACGTACACTCCTTTTCAGAGATTCAGCTCCTGACTCATGTCTGAACAACCAGGCTGACCTTTCTTATGAAATGGTTGTCAGTGGAGACTGAACTTGCTGGAGAGACCTAATTTGTTACTCAACCTTCCTTAGCTCCAGCTAGACATTTTTCCCCAAGAGTAGGGACTTTGGAACAAATGAGGTTCAAGGTCACACCCTCGTTACAGTGCTCCTGGAGTTGGGTGCCTATAGGTTCAGCTGGTACATAAACCTTGCTTATTGTCAGACTCCAAAAATACACAACAAACACTTGGGTTTTCCCAGGCCTATCATTGGTTAGCCTTTGCAAGTGCTAGGAAATCAAAATCTTGAAGGGAAATATTCATAAGAGCATTAGGATAGACTCTGCCTGTAGTTCACCAGGGGTAGAGAGTGTATCACCTAGAACTTGTCATCTGTGGTTGCTGAACAATTGGTTTTTAGCCCAATTCTCAGAACTTCCTATGTTAAGGAGAGCAGGATTAGGTAAAGGTTCATGCCCTTCTAAGGAATGGACAGAATGAAAAAGATCCAGTTCCTCTGTGAACACAGGGTAAAATAATCATTGCCCCTGGAATGGACAAGTTAGTCTCAATTAACTTAGCGATCCCTTCTTGAAAGAGAACCCAGAGCACCAAGCTCGTGAAATTCTCCGTTGTTGCCATGTGCCTGATCATCTGTCATTCACGGACTCTTGTTGTCCTGGTCTGAGCCCAACATACCCAGCACATAAAGTACTGTCTTCCCCAGCACTCTTCATGTGACGGTGTACCTGAGTGGGGACCCATTGTGCACAGAAACTCCATGCTGCCCATTCGGTCTTTCTGAGCTGAGTAGGACCGCTGCAGCAGGTCTTAGCCAAGCTGTGCTGTCAACTCTGCCTGATAATTGGTTTGGCCAACCCGCATAGTCTCTGTTTATTTCCCCCTGGAAGAATCACTACTGGAGACAGATCTTCTGTTAGGAAAGATTTGAGAGCAAAGTCATCCTTCTTCTCAGGCAGCTGTCCTCATTAGTTGGAGAGAAAAGATTCTTCCTAGCCCCTGCTTCCAGCACTGCCCAGCACCTGCAGCACTGCTGCCCTAACAGCATCAATGTGCCAGGCCTTGTGCTCTACAGTGAGGCAATGGATGCAGAGGTTCCCTGATGGGTTTTTTTTTTAGAACAACACTGTTAGTTGAATCAGAGTCAGCATGCTGCCGAGTGTCTGATATGCATTATCCTATGTGTTCCTGCCCATTGCATAGAAGAGTGGGTGCAGCATGTTTGCTACACAGAAGAGGAACCTGAGGTTCATGGAGGCAAGGTGGCCTGTGCTAGGCTGCCCCACATAAGAGTTAACCCAAATCCAAAGTTTACTGGTTTGTTTTCCTCTTCCCTCCATCCCTTTTCACCATTCTCCTCTTTTGTTCCCCTTCTTCCTCATCAGCTTCTTCATCCTCCTCTTTTTTATTCCTCCTCTTCCCCCATCTTATCTCCTCCCCTCTGCTTTGCCTTCTACCTTGAAAACCCAGCATCTTCTAGCTGTAGCCCTCTCCCCTCACTGGGTGACTCAGCAACCATCCCTTGTGGTCTATCTCTGCTCCAGGCTCTGCAGGAGGAAATTGCCATCTCGGGCTGCAAAATAAGGCTGAGCTACCTGAGCAGCCGCACACCAGGCTACAAGTCCGTCCTGAGGATCAGCCTCACCCACCCTACGATCCCCTTCAACCTCATGAAGGTCCACCTCATGGTGGCAGTTGAGGGCCGCCTCTTCCGGAAGTGGTTTGCTGCCGCGCCAGAACTATCCTATTATTTCATCTGGGACAAAACAGACGTCTACAATCAGAAGGTGTTTGGGCTCTCTGAAGCCTTCGGTAAGTTTCCTCGCCACAGAAAACAGTGCTGCCCTCAAAGAAAGAGCATCTGGGGGAAGGAAATCTTTCCACCTCCCCGACTATATCTTGACTGCCTTTCTCCTGTCAGATAAAAATACATCAAGCTTGACCAGCCAGTAAGACCCCTTAATGGCCTTCTGTAATGTAAAAGAATGGATGGGAAAACCTGAATGTGGGAAATTTGACCATTAAAAATAGCTACAAAACCAAATGCCCCTCAGAAACACTGTGGTGCTATGTGATGGGCTAAGAGATACAAATGCCCTAAATGTAGAATCTATGGATGTTGCCTACCCGTGCCACAGCCATCCCACCAAACCATACACATTAAAATAGAGGAGCTAAAAGCCCAGGCTTCATTTTTGCAAGGTATGGGAGCTAAAATGCTCCCTTCATCCAAAATGCATTTCAGGCCCCATGATCTTATTTCCTACTAGAGAAGTGTCTCTGTGGCTATTGCTGTCTTTTGTAGGGATGAAGCAGAAGCTGGGTATAGCTTCTCCTGTCCCACTGAGACCTTGGTTTTCCAGGGCTTGCTGGACTCCTTTCAACTTCCATAGCAGAGCATGGTCCCTGCAAGTGTACAGGCTGGACATTAGTGGTCTTGACACCAGCAGGGCGAGTCTCCCAAGAACTTACTAGCCCAGAAAATCTCTTCTCACTTTGAACCCTACTCTAGTGCCATTACCTTTGCAGGCAAAGACAGAATGAGGGAGCAAAGTAAAGCTGTTTTTAGGAAGAAAAGAAGGGCAAGTGGAAAAAAGGGAGAAGCGAAAGGAGAGAAGGGAAGGAAAGAAGAGTCAGTTCCTTAATCACCTGCTGTGGGCAATGCACTCCCCTGTATATTTGTATCTCAGTGAATCCGGACAACCATCTTGTATGGAATCATTGTCCCTAAATTCTGTGTGAGGAAGCTGAAGCCTAAAGAAGTAAATGGCTTCCCAAGGAAGCACAGCTTAGAACTACGTTTATCCCTGATCTTCACAGTAGGTTGCATCCTTATCTTTATTCTGATGGCATGCTGAAAACAAAAATGTTGACAGTCCTTCTGTAGAACAAATCACATCTGTCTGCACAGATGTTGCAACTTCTACAGGTGAGATGAATGCATTTAGTGCCCCCCAGTCAGTAAAAGTAGAAGTGTCCACACAATGAAATCTCAGGGCTGAGATCCCAAGTGATCAGGAGGAGGTACAGCGACTTGTAGCAGGACTCAGATCATGGAGAAGAGGGCATGGCCACATCTTCCAGTCCACTCCCTTCTTGCTGTAGATGCTCAGTCATGTTTTATGGCCCCTACAAGAAACTCAGATTTCTATCTGGGAACCAGAACTAGTGAAAAAGCAACATGGCATTGCTGAAACTTAGAACCTTTTTTATGTTTAAAGAACAAATATACATTATTGTGAAAAGTTGCATGTATGAAATGCATTTAGTACAGTTTTATATTACTGCCTCAAACATGTGGTAGGATATTGCCCGCTGCAAAATAGCACTTCCATCCCGAGATACAAGAAGCAAGTGGCCTCCCTGTCTCTCCTAATCACCTTGTCAAGGTCAGCTACAGGGCTTTTGCAGCCTGGGCTCAGAGAGCCTACCCTGTGTAGCCTTCATCTCAGGGACCTTCTGAGAGGCTGCATTTGTGAAACAATATAACCAGGCCATTTTCAAGCTTTGAGCACTCAAAGCAGTGTCCAGCTTTAAAAGTACCCCATGTATTCATTATAAATGAAATGTGGGGTTGTTTTTAAGTTGCTTTCCTTTCTTCATATGGAAGTTCTAGGGTCTTTTGTATGTTTTGTTTTATTTAGCGCAGATAAATTACTGAAGATAACCAGTCTTTTCAACTGCTAGTGCATAAGCACTTTGCCTGTTAGCATGCGGTCTTCACAGCCATAACTCCTAGTGGCTGCATGATATTTCTGGATTGGACATGGTTAGATTTACTTAACTTCTCATCTTTTTGAACCTTTAGATTAACTCCAATTTCTCCTACTAATAGTGCTATAGTAAAGACTTTTGTGCATAAAATATTTCACATATTAAAGATTACTTCCCTGGCATTGAGTCACTTGGATCTTTATAAAGTACTCAGTACATTTGTTTAACTTTTTACAATAATGGTCAATTGTTCTTCAAAACAAAAAAAATTTCAGGCTCAGCATAGCTGTATTAGTATTTCACATGATACCGGTTCCCAGGTAGACATATGATCCTTTTTTCCTGTGCTACAAAAGACATGGAGAGGGCTTCACTTGCAAAGGGCCAAGGAAGAGGCTTTCATCTGTGCACTTTGTTCCTCTTGCTCTGAACAGTTTCTGTGGGTTATGAATATGAGTCCTGCCCAGACCTGATTCTATGGGAAAAAAGAACAGCAGTGCTGCAGGGTTATGAAATCGATGCATCCAAGCTTGGAGGATGGACCCTGGACAAACATCATGCCCTCAACATCCAAAGTGGTGAGTGGAATAATGGAATTCCTTTAGCCAGGCTGGGATGGAACCTTGTATCCTATCTGCTGATCCTCTAGATGAAAAAAAATGCTCACTTTGAATAACATGAGCTCCTAGATTATCAGCCAGTCAGAAGGCTGTCAAAAAATATTGCTTGGCCATATGCCCTGAACCTGTCACCATACAAAGCACTGGGGATACAGAAATAAGAGGCCTCAAGACTTTATGTGGGCAGGGAGAAATTCTCACCGGGCAATTGCAGTGCTGTACCATAGACATGTCATCCCAGAGGAAGGTGCAGGATAAACAGAAGCATAAGGGACACCTTGCTCAGTATCTTGGTTCATCAAGGCATTCCTAGGGGCAGAGGGACCTCAGAGGGGCTGCAGGATTAGCCTTGCATACCAAAGAAGGGCATCATTCTAGCAGAGAGCCCAGTACACATCGAAGTGCTGAAGCCAGGATAAAAAGCAACTGGAAAGAAGAGAATTTCCATCTAGATTTTAGTAGAGAATGAGATGAAGAGAATCATGGCCAAAGCCAAAGCTGGGACTTGAGCCACTGGAGCCCAGGGTAAGCAGATTAGGACTGTAGACCACATCCAGAGGTCTCTGAGAGTTTTTAAGCATCAAGCACCACACAGAGACACAGAGACAAGGCACAGAGACACAGAGACACAGAGACAAGGAACTGGATTCTCTAGGGGCAGAGCAAGGACTTTAGGAGCTGACCTGTGAGCAGGATTTAAAACCAGGTGTGGCTCCGAGTGTCAGAAAAGCCAAATTACAGAACTGCAAACCAGTTAGAGCTGCTTTCTTGCTCACCCACAAGCCTGGTGGCAGATAGTGCAGGGCGGCAAGGTCAGGAGCCTGGTTCCTCCTCTCTTCTTGGTACACTCAGGTCTTCTTCAGCCCAAGGTCAGAGTCCAAGGTGACCACTTTGGTTCTACCTGCTACATCCTCTTTCCAACCAGCAAGGAGGAAAAAAGCAAGCAAGCCCCTCCCAGTATGTGTCCCCCTGCCATGCGCAGCTGCCCACACTACTGCAACTTACATGGCATTGGCAAGAATTTAGTCATAGAAGGAGCTGCCCCCAGGGATAAAAGGGTAGAGGGGTGGGACTGCAAGCTGTTCCAGGTAGCTGTTCCAGGTAACTGTTACAGCTAGATGTCAGGAGTTCTGCAGCTGCAGATGAAGGAAAAGGTGTATGGGAGAGGTATCTGTGGATAACTGGAAATTTCTGTCATATACCACGTATAAAAAGGAACTTGGCATATGATAGATGTAGCAACACATTTCAGTGAAGAATGGACAGGTGCTTTAAAAATTGACATGGAACTGGGCATGGTGGTGCATACCTGTAATTTCAGCACTCAGGAGGCTGAGGCAAGAGGATCATTGCAAGTTTGAGACCAGCCTGGGTTACAAAGTGAGCTCAAGACCAACATGAACTGCGTAGCATGACCCTGTCTTATAAAAGGAAAAAAAAAAATTGATGCAAGAAGTGGTTTGCTCAATATGTGGATAAAAATTACATTAAACCCCCCACTTCATGCCACATAAAAGTAAATCTAAATATTTTACAAGCTTCTAAATGCAAAAGAGAGCAATTCAAAATTAATGGACAAAAATATAGAAGAACAGCCTGTAAAATCTCAGGAAAGGATTTCCAAAGGACTAAAAAAAAAACCCCACAAAGTTTAAAGTAGAATTGATTAGACTACCTAAAAAATTAAAGCAATTCATTGAATAAAAGACAGCTTTTGCAAAGCTACAAGGTGACAGCTTGAAGGAAGATGTTTATGCTCTTAGAAAGCCAAAGCCCACACAGGCTTCCATATAGAAGGCAGGAGGCAAGGCCCAGCTAGGCACGCATAGCAATATCAGGCAGGAAAGGATGATCTGGACTGAAAAAAAGAAAAAAACCAGCATATATATGGAGGAAGCTCACAAGTCGCTAAGGTCAGTTGTCTGATTTTGTTGGTAGGAAACTGAGGCCCCAGGGCAGTAAAATCAGAAGAGAGACATCTCCGAGATCTGAGGTCAACCCCTTAGTAGCAAAACCCCTGTCTCTTGGTTCCACCTTGGAGAGAAGAGACTGAGTTTTGTTCATTCATTGCTATAAACATTTATTGGTATCTACTATGTGTCAAGTTCTATGCTAGGCACTGGGGACACAGAAAGAAAAGAGATTATGTCCATACTTGAAATGCCATTGATCAAAAAGGAGAAAAACAAGCAAGTGGAGTAGAGAATCCACACTGTCATAGAAATGTGGACAGGCCACCTGCAAAATGTGCAGCTTAAGAGGGAGGTGGCTGAATGGTCAAGTGCTGGGCTCCAGCACTCTCGTTTTTTGTCTATGTCACCTAAGCGAACTGCCTGGTCTGTACCCTCTGTTACGAGAGTGGTAATAACAGTGCCATCTTTCAGGTGTTAGGTAAATCATTAAAGTAACTTGTTAAAGCAGTGTGGCCTGCTGAGGCCCGTGGGAGACTGAGGCGCAGCCTGGGAGATGAGTCTGGAAGCAGTTGGCAGAGGCCTCACATACTTTGCAACATCAAGGTGACTGTGGCAACCACAAGAAGAGGGACCTTCTTCCTGGTCCCTCAGTGATTCTGTTCCTCTCTCCTCCTCCCAGGCATCCTGCACAAAGGGAATGGGGAGAACCAGTTTGTGTCTCAGCAGCCACCTGTCATCGGCAGCATCATGGGTAACGGGCGCCGGAGAAGCATCTCTTGCCCCAGCTGCAATGGCCTTGCTGATGGTAATAAGCTCCTGGCCCCTGTGGCCCTCACTTGTGGCTCCGATGGGAGCCTCTATGTGGGTGACTTCAACTACATTCGCAGGATCTTCCCCTCTGGAAATGTGACCAACATCCTGGAGCTGAGGTATGTAAGAGGGTGTCTCTTGTGTTTACTGATGTGATCCCCTTGTCATCAAAGGACCCAGAGAAGTGGGACAGGACAGAGCTTGGTCTGCCAGACTCCAGAACACTTCACTTCCCAGCCACTCTTGAAGCAGGGAGCCGTCCTTGGCACCAGGTGATGTGGAAGGCTACTACCCACCAAGTTAGACTCCCTGGAGCCATTTAACCTTCTTTTTGCTTCATAGCACTAAATAGATTAAACTTCGTCACATGAATCTTTTTATATGAACAAGGAATGGCATAATGGGCCAGGTCCTACACCAGTGTCACCAAGTTGGGGCCTGTTATTTAAACTCATAAGAGTTAGCAGTGTTTCCCTTCAACCGGCCAGGAGTGAGCTAAAGCCCACAGGCTGACGTGCGCGGTGCGTTCCCTGGGTGCTGCAGAACCAGCCGGATCAACCTTTGCCCCCTCCTGACCAGGACTGACAGAGCACAGCCCCACTTACAGCTCAGAGAAGGGCTCAGTGTTTTACATTTTTGATCTGCTTCCCTGAACCAGATCCTTTAAAATCAGAAAACTGTCATGGAGTGGGTGGGCTCTGGGGGATATGGAGATGCTGTGTTCCAAAGACAGTGGAGTCCCCACTTTCTCAGGAAAAGGTGCACCAAGTTCCGTCAATCCTGTTTTAGGGAACTGAATCCACCTGTCTCCTGGGGTGGGATCCATGTGAGCAGTGCAAGCTTGGCTCCTCCTGTTTGCCAACCTCCTGCCTGACAGTTTTGTGAGGTGCTTGTCACTGTCCCCTTTGATAGATAGATAGATGAGGAAGAGGAAGCTTGGAGAATTTAAAGAGCTTGTCCAAGGTCCAGTTCCTAGCATGGTGGACCTAATCCAGAAGGCCATTATACAGCTGTGTCTCACCAAAGAATTGTCACCTGTCTTAGTGCCTTGTAAAGTTATACTCTGTTAAAGAATCTGATTCTGCAACATATTTGTGAAAGGAGGGCAAGGCTTGCTGGCTGCCTCACAGCCATCATTGCCCTGAAAGTGTAAGTGCCCATCTTCCCATCTGCACACACACACACACACACACACACACATACACATACACACCCAAAATGAGGGAAGTTCATATGCTGTCAGCTCATAGAAAATCAACTATCAGGCCCAGTGAGAAGTCGGCCACCAGTGGAATATTCTCTGCCTATCTTTTCCTGATTATGAGGTTGACTGGCATAGGCCAACAGAGGTAAACAGTTTTGTCCAAAGTTGTATAGCTTCCCTGCCAAGGAAGAAGGAACCCTTGAGTGTATTTGTTTCATCCTTCTGTGAATGTGAACCACAATAGAAGGAGCCATGGACCAGGACATCGGCTCACCTTGGCAGAGAAGCTGTACAATTTTGGACAGAACAATTAACCTCTCTGGGCTTCCATTTCTACATCTTTCAGATAAGAGACTCCATATTCCCACAATTGCTGGGAGGGATCGTAGAAGATAGTGAGTTAGGAAGGAAAGAATAAATGAAATTTGAAGGGAAAATTCAATTAATATATTATCATTTTGATATCTTTTCCTTCAGTCTTTACCCCTATGCCTGTCTCTCTATGTTCTGCCTCCCTTCTAATTATAGTGTATCTCTAATTCAGTCTCCTGCTCCAAGCAGGCTGTTTTAGGCTCCCCATGTTTTGATAATGTTTGCAAGGAAGCATGTGTGCAGAGACACAGAGCAGCAAGTCCCTGTATGTCTGGGTGTGTGCCTGTATGGGGAAAAGAAGTGGCTGTTCCGATCCCTGTCTCAGCCCTTGTTACAGCCACCGAATGTGTCACGCTAATCTTCTTCCCCTGAGTCATCAGTGCAGGTGCAGGTGGAACCATGGCTTTTCTGTGACACGTAGCTGCCTATAAGTGAACTCACTGACAAGTAATATCCAATATAAGATATATCAGTGTCATAGCTGCTAAATCTATATTTATTACAGTATTGTACAGTACCATTGCTGTCAAGTTTTCAGGCTGCTAATAATCCTTCTAACCCTGCTGCTAACACCTCATTCTTTCTTCTATTCCCTGCTCTCCTGTCTTCTGTCAGAAATAAAGATTTCAGACATAGGTAAGCGAACCAGTGGAGAATTTCCTGTCTCTGCCCTGCCTTGTTGCATGTTGCATGGTAAGCTGCACATGTCAGTTCCAGGTGGCTCAATGGCAAAGAGCCTTGTGTGCCTGGAACAGACTGGGGATAATCGGTCGCACTGACAGGAAGTTATTAACGTTATAATGATAAGTGGGGAGGGGGTGAAAACCTGAACTCCTTGAACCTGAAACAAAGTGAAGCAGTTACCCTGTGGCCTACGAACATGACACGCTGAAGTAATAAAGAAATAATTTATTGATACAGTCTGCTGAATCTTTGGAATAAATGAGAACCTCATCCAGACTGTGTTGAGTGACTTTGGTGCTCATGATGGGAAACCCTGAGACTATCTCAGGTAAACAATCTGAAAGTAGACAGGTTTCACATTGGCATGCCTGTGGCATTCCAAGTACCACATCTCTGAGAGGCCAGAGAACTCCCCAACCCCTGCTGAGGTTTGCCAACAAGGACAGAGCAGGACACAGGGACTTCCTGCAGAGAGCCATCCCCCAAATGGAACTTTATCACAAAGAAAGATGTGTCCATCGTGTGGCTTCACAGTGACACTGCAAACAGCAGGAGAGGGTCTATTCAAGATACACCAAAAAAAGTGATGCCTGTCATTGTGTCATTCTTCTGCCTCCTTGGTAACAGATTCTCCTGACCTTGCATGCACTGGGGTGATTTTAAAATTAACCATGGGCAGTCAGAGCTGTGATGCATATGGACATGGAGATGACTGTGAGTTATCCAGACGTGGCTCAGAGCATAGTGGCAAATGGGGTGGTAATAAATGGAGGTAAAAGAGTCAGACAGACCCTAAAGCCAGTAATTATTGAATTTCTGTATAAGCAGGTATATCATTTATATAACAATCACATCTATTATTTGAAGATAGTAATTAACAAATAGAGAGTATTTAGTATGTAGGAGAGAGAGTTATGCAACTTACATTAATTGTAGCATTTTGTCCCAAACCATTCTGTGAGGTAGGTACCTATGAAGACATCCAGTTTACAGATGGGAACATCGAAGCTCCCTTGTGTGTCTGGCTGTGATTATGCCATCTCTCAGAATTTTTATTGCTAACTTGAGGTTGTTCAAATCTCCATTAAAGGATTATTATAAGGCTTTTTCGGGTATAAGGAAGAGCTCCAGAAATGGTTGTTGTAGTATAAATAACAATAATATATACATACAATATTATTATTTTTTATTATAATTATTATATGATAATGATTATGTGCCTCCATTTCTCCCAAAAGAAAATAATTGAATCCTCTTATACTGAAAGACACATGTATTAAAAGTAAACAGAAATTGGTATCGAAAGTAAAAGAGAGGAAAGACATCTGTGATTATACCTCAAATTATACTCTGGGCTTCATTGCAGCCAAACAGAATAAATAGGGAAACATAATTAGTTTCATTGTTTGCATCATGAGAAATGGAAAGTATGCCTGCTTCTCAGAGGAGAGATATTTTTCCTCACAGTGAAACCTGAGTGCATGGCTGATCCTAAACTAGGTGTTGATACGTAACCTCAACTTCAGTTTGGCAGCAAATGTAGAAGTACATTTCATGTAAAGACCTTGGGTTCAAGTCTGTCGTGTGATACCGAAGCAGGCAGTCAGTGATGGTAGCTGCCTGGGACACAGCTGTGATACAGGCTAGCATAGCTGGAAAGAGTCTTGGGCCATGTGACCTCGGACTGGTCACAGTTTTCTGGTTTCCAGTCTTATCATCTATCAGGTGAAAGAGGTTGTGAGTTGAGTCTCTTTTGATTCTGTTTTTCAGTGACCTTTTGATGTATTCATGGCATGATTTTAAAGCCGGACTCCTGCCCTCTCCCAATTTATTGGCTCAGGTGCTCAAAACTGTAAACTGAAACAGAAGGGAAAGGGGGAAGCATTTTCTGCTTTCCAGTTTTCTAAAGATGACCAGGAGTCAGGAATCCTGGGTTCAAGCTGTGATTTTAACTGGCACCTCGTATTAGCAAATCCCTTCCTCGCTGGAAGCCTCAGTACTCACCTTCCAATGTTATCAAAGTAGATTAAACAAATTCTAGAATTCTGTCCTCTACCCATTGGCTGTTTCTAATGTTGCCAGAAGTGGCAGTGGGTGACCTTATCCTGTGAGTACATGTTCTCCTGGGCCAACCTGTAGCTGTCTCAGCCTCAGTGATGGCCACCATGCTGAGAAATAGTACAGAAGCCAGTGGTCCTGTGGTCCCTTCAAGAAGCAAGCATCCTCCCCAATTCCCAGATCTCTTACGTAGGATCAAGGACAAATATCTGAAGCCTGTTCTTAGACATGCACCTGATCTCAAGTATCCCTCAAACCTAGCTTTACATATTATAGTAACTCACAGAGCCTTTAGCTGTAGGACATAGGTTAGACTGGACAATATTATTATCCCACCTATTAGCATTTTCATTACCCACTGATATAAATAGTCAAGGTAAGTAGCTTTGCTTAAAAAGCACTACTTATTGGGTATTTCATTTTTTGATGCAGCATCAACTGTGCACAAAGATTTGCATTATTCATGCAGCTTCTGTTATCAAAATAACCATTTGAAATGACTGCAATCATCTCATTTATCAGATTTAAAAAATAGGCACAGAGTAGCTGAGTAATTTGTCTGAGCTCACTTAATCAAGAGGATAGGGAAATGGTCTGTCTACTGAGCCAGCCCTCAAGCTCTTTCCCCTGATTCAGTGATCAGGTTCTTCAGGACAGCTCCCAGGTGTGGCTGAAGCATGCTCCTTGAACAAGACAGACCTTAGTCTAGGAGGGAAAGGAGAATTCTCACTCAGATGCAAAGAATAGATCGTTTTTTTCTCCAGATACTCCTAGCTCCTAGCTCCTAGCTCCTAGCTCCTAGCTCCTACTAGGGATTTCACACAAAGCAGGTAGGGTGAGTCTGGACTTCAGCTCATTAACCTCGGAATGGCACCCTAAAAGCCTCTAAGATTTTATGTCACATTCAGAAGGCACAAGAGTATGTTCAAAGAGCCAGAAAAGAATACAAGCCATTAAGAAATAGAGCTATAGTCAGATTCTGTGCTCAGCCCTGCTCATGAGACTCAGAATCAAAATAGGATCAGATGTGGTCTCAGGCCCAGAAATGTTCCCTGCCCACAGAACCAGGCATGGAGTCTCAACTGTAGATCATCCTCTATTACATGCCCCAAAGATATTTCTAGTTTGCATAGTATTCTGAGGCCTTGCTAGTCAGAGTATAAGCAAGCAACATTGACATGCTCTAAGAACTAGTCAAAATGCAGACTTTGAAATTCTGTACCCAGAATTATGAAACTTAAATCAGTGCTTTAATATAATCTTCAAATGGTTATATGCACATTAAAGCTTGAAAAGCACCGCATAAGGCCATGGTTTCCAAGTCTGGCTGTGCTCAGAGATACTTGGAGGGCTCTCAGAGGTGGATGTGTGGGGTTTCTTTAGGCTTTCCAGGTGATTCTGATGTATAGAACCATCAATCGCAGATCATTAGCAGTTGTGCTTCCTATGTACACCTCAGCCAAGGGAACGGCCATTCATTCTTAAATTCAGAACTTTCTGGAATACTTTACATAGGCCTAGTGTGACTGACTTGAAGTCAGTCCCTGCTGTGGAAATATTTGATTGACAAGGCAAACAACCAAGCTGAAAAATGTCTTAAGATACTACAGATATTAAAAGTATAGACTCTATGAAGGATGTAGCCAGTTCTACTGGTGGGGAAGGAGTGGGGGCCATGCATACCACATGCTAGATAGCGTCTGGGACAGACTATACCTCCATGTGTACATATCAACAATAGCTCTTTCTGCAGCCCTGTTCTTTAAGTTTCTGAGGCTGCAGCTGAGTGGGGTCCAGGAGAGCATCAAGAGCACAGGTATGGCTCCCAGTGCCAGGTGGTGTGAGGAATAAATGAGTTGAAAAATATCCAAAAAATGCCACAAACTAGAAAAGGCTCATGATAATTTCATTTGATCCTTGCACCAAAACAGAGCAGGGACTTAATCATTTGACAGCTGAGGGACTTATAGCTCAAATAATTTAGGTGATTTGCCCTGATTAGAACTTATACCTTCTAAATTCCAAGTTAGTATTCTTTCCTTTATGCTTAACTGACCACCAGACCTCAGTTTTGTCCTTGAGCACAAAATATGTGGCCACAGCTCTTACAGATCCTGGGACAATCCTGCCAATGTCATCCTCTCCTGGAACTCACCCATCTGAGAAACTTCACAAGTGACACTTCTCTGGGGCAGTGCGGGGAAACATGAGCTGGAAGCACAAGGGGCTAATCTGAGTGGACAGGGTCCCCACCATACTCCCTCGAGGACCATTTTCTGCCTAGGTGGATAGCACCAGTTTATCATGAGTGATGTGCAAAGAAATGAAATAGTCACCGCATCTCCAGGCTGTCATCAGGAAAGCTGAAAGATCAGGCCACTCCAACACTGCAGAACAGGCTCTAAGGTCACTGTATTTAATTTAGCCAGAATCAGGGTCATCTGGGAAGATTAAATCTGTGTTACATTATATAATAAGTCACAGAGGACATCTCAAGATAAACAGGACATCTGTGCTGTTACCGCCATGCCTAAATGAGAAGTAAAAGAAAAACTAAATAATTCAAATACAGATGCCACCTAAATAAACTGAAAATAAAAATGCTGTCAGTGTTAGTCACCTTTCTGTTTCTGGGACAAAATACCTGACATGCACAACTTATAGGAGGAAAGGTTTGTTTTTGGCTCATGGCTTTTAGAGGTCTGTGGTAGGCTGGCTTGAAGCCATAAGCACCATGGCAGAAGGGCAAGGCAGAGGGAAAGTCTTCACTCACGGTAACCAGGAAGAAGGAAAGCAAGGAAGAGCCAGAGAGTGGGACAGAGGCTGGGAGTGGGACATGCCCATCAAGGACACATCCCCAGTGACCTCTTTCCTCCAACAGTGGTCCCCCTTCTAATAGACCATTCAGCTATGACTACACCAATAGATTCGCCCCTCACAACCCAGTCATCTCTCTAGGCCCCACCTCTGAACATTACTGTTTTAGGGATAGAAGCTTCATTTTGTGAGTCTTTGAGGAACACTTCCTATTTAAACCGTAACACCATCTACTTAAACCAAGTAGCAATGCTGATGGTCCAGGGCACCAAGCTAAACACTGGGAATATAGTAATGAATAAAATCCTGTCTCTTCCTTTAAAGTATGGGTCGTTGTGTCTGGGCGAGAAACATATAAATAAATAACTATGATATTAGAAAAATGTCCTGTAATCCAGAAACAAACTAGTGTGGATCTCAGATATACTGAGAAGAAAGGTGGGGAGGGGAGCTTGCCAGAAAAGGTTTCCTTTGGGCAGACAACTGCAGAATATAGGAAGAGGAGGACAGGGCAGGAACCAGATGCAAAGAGTCCTGAAGTACACTGAGTGACACATTGCAGGTGTTAGCAGAGATAGTGTATTCACTGGCTCTGCTAACAGAGATCTAAAGAGAGAGGTCAGGAAGATGGTGCAGCCCATAAAGAGCATGGAGTGCTGAGGGCCCTGCATTGCCTCTGTAAGGCAGGAGGAGTCCTGAAGAGATGAGTGGAAATAATATGTTGGTATCTGAGTCAGATCAGAAAGAATGGCCTGAAGATGACCCTGATGTCATCTGGCTTTGATGTCAGAAGGAAGTGACAGTAGTACTGGGTAGAGAATGGCCAGGGAAAAAATCATGTTGTGTTCACTGAATTCAGAGAGAGAAAACAGAGGAAGAAAAGCCTTAGGTCTGGATGCCTGGCTCCCTTAGCATGGCCAGGCCCCAAGGATGCTGTCCAAAGCTAGAGGAGTAGGCAGGGTCTGAGCAAGGACCTCAAAGTCCTGGATCCCCAGAAGGTTATGGCATAACAGCACTCACATGTAACTGAAAACTCCAGTCTCCAAAACAAAATTGTGTTTTTCAAGGGATCCCAAACCTATATGCCTGTCCTCTTCTAGACTTTTCTGGTCCTCTTGCTTGCATTCTGAAGGAATATGCAATGGCCTGCCTTGCTGGCATTCCAAGCCTGCTCAGGTGCTATCCAAAGGCCCTTGGCCATGTGTGTGTCCGACATTCAATGAGCATGTCCAGCACCAGGCCATCCAGTCAGAATAGAGAGAGGTCACTTTGCATCAGAAAGCATTTCAGACACTCAGAAGGAGCCACTGATGCTGGCAAGGGCCCGGTGAATGATCAGGCCACACACAGGAACTGAAAATTAGCTCCCTGGGGATGATAAATCAAACCACAGCATGCCCTGACTTGGAAGAAATTGTCAAGCAGTATCATGGGATGGTAAAATTCAGGCTTAACGTTTTGATGCCTACCTGTGGATACTCCAAATGCAAATTCAGACCCAATCTCTAATTAAAGTGGCAATTATGATTGTGGAGCTCCTCCTGTGTGCCTTGCACTATCCTAAATATTTGACATTTGTGATTCCTTATGATTTTCCCAGTACACCCATGGGGTAGCTGTTAACATTCCCATTTTGTAGACGAAGAAAGCTTGAGGCTCAAGGGGCCAGGTAACCTGCCCAAGTTTCAGAAGCAGCAAGTTTTTAGAGCTAGACCTAGAACTCAGAATAATTACATGCATTTATCCACCGGGTGGCTAGGGGCTGTGCCTTGCTTGTCTCCTTACAGTGTCTACCTGAATCTGATCTTTGTGACTGTTTTCCTGAAACAGACCTTCATCATCATGCTCCTCTGTTCTTGTTCCTTGGGTTTTGCTACAAATTACAAACTAGTCTTGCAGTTCATTTATATCTGGCTGCAAGAAAGAGATTCCTGGGCTCCTGATATGGACAACATGAGTATCAGCAGGAGACAGTGTTGACAATGACCAGGATTCAGATCTGCTACTGTCTGTCCCAAGACAGGGGTGGGAGTTGCTATACAACTCCTGTGGAGAAGGGCTTTTATGTCTTGTAACCTTTGGATTGTTTTTTAAAGTCAAGTTCTTCCATGTTTCTACCTTGAATTGACAGGCTGCCTATTGCAAGCCCTACTGATAATCTCTTTAAGAAGACATGATATGGGCAATCATTAGCAAGAGGTTTTGCATGAGCAGTTAGGTGGGAGGGCTAGTCAATCCAAGCCCTCAGGTCAGAAACATTGGGAGCCATCACCCAAAGTAGAAATATCAGCCCTGGGAGACTCTTGCTTGGATTCAAAAGCCAGGAATCCAAGTTGTACCTCTCTAGCTACCTGATAGGAGAGAAGAAAGTACTCACCACTGGCCGTGTCTTTGTTTTCTAGTCACAGTCCAGCACATAAGTACTACCTGACCACGGACCCCATGAGTGGGGCCGTCTTCCTTTCTGACACCAACAGCCGGCGGGTTTTTAAGATCAAGTCCACCATGGTGGTGAAGGACCTTGTCAAGAACTCCGAGGTAGTGGCAGGAACTGGTGACCAGTGCCTCCCCTTTGATGACACTCGCTGTGGGGATGGTGGGAAGGCCACGGAAGCCACGCTTACCAATCCCAGGGGTAAGATCTTACTTTTTAAAATATTATCAATATTTTTAGGGTATTTCCTTTTTCAAAAAAAAAAAACAAGAAATATACAGAGAAAAGTTAGCATTGTAATAATGCTACCTACCAGAAATATTCCCAGTTTATACTTCCTGTCTTTCCTCCTAGTCTTTTTCTAAATGTTCATGTACATGCAACATTCACTAAAATCAAGGAAACTAAATGAAATTACATTAAACAAACCGTTTGAGTAACCTACTTTTTTTCCCAAAGTGGTATATCGTAAATTCTTCTCCATGTCATTAGTCTTCTATTTTTAATAATCTTCTCATTTTTGGTGGCTAGGTAATATTCCTTCCAGTGGCTAGCCCATCATTCATGTATCAGACATGAATGCTATCTCTCGTGTTATCACTGTATAGAAAACATCATTATATGTCACTTTGTCATATGTTTATGTGCTATTCAGTGGGTTGACTGCAGGTTTCAGCTTTGAGTCCTTCGGAAAGTTGAGCCTCTAAATGCCCTCACTCAGCACTTTTCATTCATTTCCTCAGCAAGTACTGACTGAATGCGCAGAGCTCGGCGGTTGCACTGATAAGTTCATTATAACAGGATAACTGAGATTTAGACATGAATCACTCTGGATGCAAGAAGGAAGAGCTGTGTATAAAGGTTTAGAGCTGAGAGACCCCTAACCTTGGAGATTAAGAAGCTTGTTAGGCGAGAAGCTGTCCTTACCGACAGCCCTTAGTGCAGCATCAAATGCAGTGCCAGACCTGTAGCCAAGCGACATGCAGGACCTAAGCATCCGGGGCCTTCTTAAAAGAGCAGGGGTAATAATACTATGTGTGTGTGCCTTCTAGGATTGTTCTGAGGACCACAATTAATATATTTCAGACGATAGCCTATTAAAATGTTATAGGTAATTATTCAAAAGTGCCAGATTTTAAGGCCTGATTTCAAATCAAAGCAGTTAACTTTTGTTTAATTATGCATTCAACCAGGCTTTGTTATCTAGTGACTGCATGACTTTGGGCAAGTTGCTTAACTTCTCTGGGCACCATTTGCCACACCTAAGTAATAGGAATATATGGTACAATTATTGTACAGATTAAATATGAAGAATATAAAGGCTTAGTACAGTAGTACTAGGCTCATAGTGAACATCACGTAAGTGGTGCCTCCTACTATTTTGTTGTATTGTGTTATATTATACCCTGTATTGTAGCATCATAGTACAGTGTCTCTTCCACATACCTAGATGGGTCAGGTGGTAACTATGGGGTAAACATTGTGTCCTCAATCGTTAACGTCCTTCCTGGTGATGATTTTATAATACCAAGGGAGCAGTCTGAAGTGTAGAGAGAGTACTGGGCTGGCACTTGGAGACCCTGCATTGTGCTTTTTCTAGGTTACTGGCTAGCTCTGGAACGTTTTTATCTGGGGCCTCAATGTCCCCCTTAGTAAGTGAGCAGGTTAGGCTAACCAATCCCCAAGGCCCCTTTCAGCTACAAAACTCTACTCTTAGTATTAAGACAGGTTTTTTGCGAGAATGTTTGTTCTCCCTAAATGCTTCTCAGTTGCTCTCCATGCATGTGTGTTCCCCACACCCACCCCCCACGCACAGATGGAGTGGAAGTGCAATTGCCCACAAGCCTGTAATTAACCCACGGAGAAATGACAAGGGTGCCACAATATGCAGGCGTTTTGCAGTAGGGAGGAGAAAAGATGTCCATCTATTTAGCACAACAAAAGGAGAAAAAATGAAGTAATTAATCAGGGGACAGATCACTTCTATTAGCCTGTGCAGCCAACTTTGTAAACAAGAAATCTAATTGTTCATGGAGCACTCATCAGTCCAAGCAGATGGAGGAGAAAGACAGGGCATAGCCAGGCAGACAAGAAAACTCATGTCTTGGTACTTAAAGAATAAAATTAATTTACATTCAAATCAGGACCACAAGAAAGCCTGGCTTGGGGCTTCTGTGTGAAATCCTGTCCAGCTGCCCAGCTGAAGGAGGGGCAAGACGAAGAACTACACTTTGGGGGGCATCACCTAACCCCCTGCCACCCAGAAAGAGATACAAGGGCTCCCAAGAACAAGAACCTCGAAACCCAGTGTCCACCGTGTCCTCATAATCCTAATAGTCATGAATAATGATCAAAGATTAATTGTTCCAATCAGATTTTATCAATGAGGAAACTGAGACTGAGAAGTGAAGTGTGTTAGCTGGGCACGCTGGCACACGCTCGCAATGCCAGTGCTCTGGGAGGCTGTAGCAGGAGGATTGCAAATTAGAGCTCTGTCTGGGCAATGTAGTAAGACCCTGTCTCAAAAAGAAAAAACTAAGGCCTGGGGATATAGTTCAGTGTGAAAGCCCTGTATATGCCACCACCCCCAAAAAAGGAGGAGGGAGAGAAGTAGGGGAGTGAAATTGTTTTCCCGGGTAATACTACTAGGGAGCTTCATCGTGCAGTGTCTGCCTCAGTGAGCTTGTTTGATCTGCTCTTCCATTGCCTGCCCAGGAGAAAATGAAACCGAGTAAAAAGGATCTGGTTCTCCTTTATCCCACGTGCCGCCCTCTGGGATTTTCCATTTCCTGTGATGCTCCACATGATCCTCCCTTGGTCCTGTGCCCACCCATCTAGACCAGACCCTCCTCCAGGGCACGTCTCACTGTCACCCCTGAGAGGCTGTGGTTTGTAGGCTATGTGGGATGCTCATAATTCTGGACCTGGGGTGGCAATCATCATCACCCATGAACATAAGTTTGAAAACATACCTTAGTCCTAGTCCCAGTCAGCTACTAAATAAGAATTCCCAGGATTGAGGCCAACCAGGTGTGTGCTGAAAAACTCTCCATGTGATTCCAGTGCATATCGTTGGCCAGGAAGTATTGATGCTGTGGAGTAGTTCGCAGGCTTTAGTTCATGTCATGATCACCCAAAACGCTTGTCAGAGTTGGGCTCCACTAGGGATCTTCTGAAGCAGTCACCTGGGATGCACTGTAGCACATTCTGCAGGGAGATTCCTATGCAACTCCACAAGAGAGAAAGACAGACTTAGAACAATGTCTTTATTTAACAGCTGAGAAAGCAAAGGCAGAGATGTCCAGTGACTTGCCCACACAAACTGGGTCAACAAAAAATTGAATAGGGTGACAGTCAAACATGTGGAACAGATGATCTTGGGTAATAATCCTTACTCCTGTCTTCACTGAGCCTTCCTATTCTCTATATGGATCTATATGATTCATTGTACTTTTATAATGGCCACTGAAACTAAGATAATAAACATAGAGAAACTTGAAAGATCATTGTCTTAGAAAAAAAGAAAAATTATTATCCAAAAAGGAATTTGATTATTAGATTTGCAGGCCCAAAAGTTCACAAAGTTCACAGTCATAACCACTCCTTCTGCTGCTTCACAAATCCCCATACGTTATGAATCCAGTTTTTGTGAGTGCATGAGGTAACAGATAAAACGTCTCTGGGCACAACAAATTGGGAGGACCAGAGCTCAGGAGGATCTGAGAACATGAATTCTAGTCGTCGTCATCTTTTTCTTCTTCTTCTTCTTCTTTTTCTTCTTCTTTTTCTTCCTCTTCTTCTTCTTCTTCTTCTTCTTCTTCTTCTTCTTCTTCTTCTTCTTCTTCTCCTTTTCCTCCTCCTCCTTCTCCTTCTCCTCCTCCTCCTCCTCCTCCTTCTTTTTCTTCTTCTCCTCCTTCTCCTTCTCCTTCTCCTCCTCCTCCTCCTCCTCCTCCTCCTAGGAATCTCACTCAGGATCTTGCACTTGCCAGGCAGATGCTATGCCACTCGGCCGTATCCCCAGCCTAGTCTCTGCTTTGAACAAAAGCACTCAAACCAAACCTCCACCTTCCTATATTTAAAAGGAGGCCGATGGGCTAAGTGCAGCTCCATGGGAAAACTCTCACCTAACTTGTACAACGTCCTGGGTTCAATCCCCAGCACCTCAAGGAGGTGGTGGGGTGTTGTGGGAGGATCTGATTAGACCATACTGGAGATGGGTTTTGACAGGTCACAGGGCTCCAGGTCTTGTGGGTCCTTGTCATCTCTAATGCCGAGTTCCTGTGTTGGCTTCTACACCCCAGGCATTACAGTGGACAAGTTTGGGCTGATTTACTTCGTGGATGGCACCATGATCAGACGCATTGATCAGAATGGGATCATCTCTACCCTGCTGGGCTCTAATGATCTCACGTCAGCCCGGCCTCTCAGCTGTGATTCTGTCATGGATATTTCTCAGGTGAGAAGATTTTGTCTGCTAGAGCCCTGTGTCTGTGCTCTCATACTCTCATCTGCCACCTGGTCTACTGGCTATTTGTTCCTGCACTGCATAAGCTTTTAAAGGGTACCCACTTGGTGCAAGGCCTGTGATGAACACCAAGAGTATAAAGACAAAGAAGACTGCCCCCCCACACACACACTGTCCCTGTGAATCCATCATCAGAGGTAACAAGTACAGAGAGATCAGTGAAAAAATCTGTCCAAGGCCAACAGAGAAGAGTGGACAGAGCTTTACACTGTGGATGTAAACCCATAGCTACCTGGACTTCCTTTCTGATAATACCCACAGACACTTGTACATTGTTCTATGTCTAGACCAGAGGCTACATGAGAACAGGAATTCCATCTTTTATCCTGAACTATAACTAGGTTGCCTGGTGCAGAGTACGATTATGGCCCATATTTGTTGATTGATTGATTGATTGATTGATCAAATGATTTGCCACTTATTAGCCCAGTAACTTCAGGTAGATCTTTGGAGATCAGCCTGCCAGGATTACCTTGAAAACACATGCAATTGTGCATGGACAGTTTCTCACACCAGTCAGCACTTCAGAAATGAACAAGCAGAATGAACAGGACTTCAGTAGGTAGCAGAAAAAAAAAGGTGACATTACATGCAAAGGGCATGACATGTTCAAAGGCACAGAGATGCTAACGAGCCTGCTACATTCAAAGAACTTTGGCAAATCGAATCCCAAAGCATAGAGTGGTTGAAGGAGGCGGCAGGAATTGAAGCAGAATGCAAGCACTGGAACCAGCTAGAAAATGACCTTGCAACACCATGCCAGAGAGTTTGGATGTTGGCTGTTAGGACAGACCCGAAAGAAACAAGTGGTTTGCTAGCCATGTGACCTCAGTGCATACTGCAATGAGTGATCCAGGATTGTGTCCTTGATTTCTGGGTCCTTGGGCAAGGTCCAGCCTGTGGCGATTTAGTGAGCATCATCTTGCCCACATTACCAGAACCTAGGAAATAGGGAGGCCAGCTGTAGCACTTATTCACGCCCTCAGTCATCGTGCCTGCCTCTGTTGCTGGCACGAATCACTAGCTCCTTCCCCAGAGCCTCACGGCTGCTGCCGGCACCCACATCACAGTGCCCACGTCACATCCTTGATGGGCGCTGGTATGGTTTCCCTGTGCATCAGCCACTGTGACTGCTGTACTCCAGGGTAGACTCTGTTCCCTGCCACTCGTCTTTGCAGTTTGGCAGGCTCTCCTTGCTGGCTCCAGTCTCCCTCTCCAGTCTATGAGCAAACTGGCATCACTCTCCACGAAGCTCCCGTAGCTATCATCTCTCAACATGGGCCCCCCACCAGCCAGCACAGGGTGCTGAAACTTTCATCCATATCTAAGAAGTTAGATCAAAGGCTTAGAAGATAGCTGGCGTACATGACAAGGAAAGGAAAATGAAAACCACTCTTAGATTCCAAAATCCCATACTAAAATCTCTCTACCCCTGGTCCTCACTACCTTCGTCTGAATCTAAGCATGAGAGTTTTTTTTTTTTAACCAAACTTTCCAAAGCAGGCAGGTCAGTGTTGAGTTTATAGGAAAATTTGATTCAGTTATCATCCAATTTGGTTTGTGACCAGAATCAAGGAAGAATTACCTTCATGAACTGCATTTATATTAATTATATTATATTATTATTAATATATTCACATAGGGGCAAAGGGTACTGGCTTTCATTCTCAGAGTTGCTTCTTTTACCAACACCCAGCTACTTTGCTGCTCCATGGGGACCGGGGGAGAAAGCCACAGAGAGAACACAACTGGGAGGCAAGAGTGCAAAAGGCGAGAACTGAGAAATTTGGACCAACGCCTCTGGGAAGAGACAGAGATCAGGCCCAAAATGAGGTTAGGGGAGGCATTCATAGGAAAGGAACAGAAGATGTTGTAACCTGTTTTTTTAAAAACTCAGCAATTCCGGGCTTCACAGCCAGAGCATAACTCTGTACTTAGCAGCCAAAATGAGAATTGCCTGTGTGCCAGGCACTCCATTAAAAATAAGAATACAGAGACGAGTGCAACTTCTGTTACCTTATTTAGCTGTCACAGTAATCCCATGGGGTAGGTATTAGAAATAATAAACTGAGGCTTAGTAAAAGAAAATGCATTTATAAAAGCAAAAATTTGTGCTAGGTTCCATCAGGGATGTGGAAATGAATTTATTATTGTACATAATTTCCTAGCATAGTAACTGGCAACTAGTCATAGGATGCAAATATTAGTACCCTTTAAAATCTACACCAAGCTTCCTCATACATTATCTTACAAGATCTTCACCACTACCCTATGTAATGTTTATCACCCCTCTTCTACATATAAGGAAAGAAGTTCAGTGTTTAAGACACTTAAAATGACACTTCTAGTGACTGTGGAACTGCAGTAGGAAGCAGGGTTTCCTGACCTCCTATCCCACATTGTCTCTGTGCCATGTGTCGATGGTGTGTGCATGCATGCATGCATGCATGCATGCATTCATTCATTCATTCATTCATGTGACAGTGCGTTCCGGCAAGCACATCATTCCGCAGCAAGGCCATCAACTCAGAGCACCTTAATGAAGGCACTGAATGCTGAGGACAGGAAGAGGGGAGCTCTCCTCCTGTTAGGACCCTTGAACGTAGGAGTTGCAGGATCTCAGAGTTACAAGGCCTCATCTCTCCATTTCAGTGATGAGGAATTAAGCAAAGTAGGATCATTAATAGGAAGTGAAGCAAGAGAAGCTTAGCATTGCTGTGCTCCAGAAGCATCATACAAGCTGCATGAAACAGCAAAGAGCAATTCAAAGAGCAATGCTTTTCTCCTCTCCCAGGCACCTCTGCACACTGGCACAAGGCAAGAGTGTAAGAAGCACTTGCTGTTTGTTTCTTCTGCTTTCCTCTCCCCTCTTTTTCACTGGCTTCCTCCTCCCCTCCTCATCCACCCACTCATCAGGGCCCCATCTTTTCATCATAATGACAGGCAGAAAGGTCTCTGCAAGCGGGTCCCCAAGGTGCCACAGGACCAGAGGGCATAAAATATTTAGTGGTCAGTGTTGAAAAGAAATGGGTTTTAAGAAATTGAAAATTCTCCTGTCACTTTAGAGCAAACTGTGTTCTTGATGCGGCTGAAAGCTGGCACGATTGTGCTCCAGAGACCACTGGGGAAGTGAGCAGCAGCCCAGGCGGCAGCTCTGGAGGGTCTGCAGCTCCCTTGCTCTGTTCAGACAGACTGACAGACAGAGAGATAGGGATAGGGAATGAGGACACCAAAGGGCTTTAGGGTCCAGAGACTGAGGACTGACTGCTCTGAAGAATTGAGAATGGCCCTGAGCAAAAGGAAATGGATGGAAATGGTCTCATCCCCTATGTATATAATTTATTGAGCTTCTTATTTCATTGGTAAATGACCACAGGTACACTGTAGAAAATTGCTGAAGTTTAAAATCACAAAGAACAATATTAAAATCACTTTCATTCTTGCTTGGTTAACATTGTGGTATAAGCCACTCAAGTTTTTAATCTCCTCTCTACCTATAATCTACCTTAATGTCATATTTTTCCCTTAATTGGCATCACTCTGTGCTTACAGTTTTAAAACCTGTTTTTTCTACTTAACACATAGAAAACACTTCCCCGTGTCATTACACACCCATCTGAACATCACTTTTAAGGATTGCCCTTAGCATGCTAACCTATATTGAACCCTAGAGTTTATTAAGCAGTTCTCAGTTTGGGACATTTGAGTTCATTCCAGCTTTTTACCATTGTTAAAAAGACTGTGATTAGTACACTTTAAACAATGGTGTATAAAGCAAATTCCTATAAGAGAAACTTCTAAAGATACATACTTGTTTGAGTAAACTCCAAATTGGACCAATTATGAAAGGTTTTTAGGAGCTCAGGATCCCTAAAGTGATGAGTCTTCAGACAGGTCTGAAAAGTCAGCAGAAGGAATACACTAGCAGTGTGGATGGACTTAATGGAGACACAAGTGACAGAAGATCCTCTTAGTACCCAGCAATTTCCAGTGTGATATATCCAACAATCGAGCTACCATGTCCACTGAGCAGAACATTCCCTGCCCAGACTCTGAGGTACAATTCCCTAGGTGTCCACCTGAAGGCTTACCCTGACCCAAGCCACTTTCCTAGTCTGGTTCAGGAGAGGCTGTTTGGGCCCAGGCCTCACAACCCCCAAATCCCAATACCAGCTTCATTCATCCCTTCCAGGAGGACCTGCTCTCTGAGGTCCTGCAAACCACTATGTAGAAAAGAGCTTCTTAAACTTCAGTGTGCACAGAAATCACCCAGTGATTTTGCTTAAAAACAGGTCTAGATTTGGTAGGTCTGGGGTGAGTCTGCCATTCAGCATCTCTGCCTCCAAATGATGCCAAAGCTACTGGTCCAGTTCTCACCCTTTAAGGAGCAAGGATCCAATTGTGATCTGTGTGTCTTCTTCAGAATCCTCCTTAAAGCTTTTGAAATAATACCAAAACCCAAGCCTCACCCAGAGATCTCATTTAACTGACCCATGGTGGAATTTATGCACCAGTATTTCCTCAGATGGCTATAGATAATTTGAATGCAAGGCCAATTCTGAGAATCACTGCTCTAGATGATGTCAGTCAGAGGTCATGGTTATTTTGTCTTTACATCCCCAGTACCTGACATGTTACTACATGAATATTTTGGAAATCATTTTTCATACACATATCACAAAGTATTTTTTATATCTCTGGATAGCTCTTACTCCATCTTCCAGACTCTCATCCACCTTCCCCTTCCACAGCTGCCATGGTTTGAGCCCTTACTATGGATCGGGGTCCTGCATGATTGCCACTCCTGGTTTCCAGATGTGAATACTGAGGCTCAGAGAGGCAAAGTAACTTGCCCAATGGCAAGTGGTGGGGCTAAGATCAGAACCCAGGTCTGTCTGACTCCAATGCCTTGTCTTCTTGCCTACTATGTCTTGTTGCTATTATCCCTTTCTTCGGGTTTTGTCAGTCTGTAGAGACCATCAGATGTCTTGGCAGCTATTGCTTGGTTTCCCTCAGATCAGGAACATGACACTGCTTTTTGATGCTAGGCTTTGTGGGAACCAGTCAAGACTTTTGTGAAAGCCTTTTGAACACTATTGCAGATTTCAGTGGGTGTGGGATAGTGTGGGCATCTTGCCAGTCATTTGAGTGTTGGTGTCTCCGTTGTCAGGTTCGCTTGGAGTGGCCCACAGACTTAGCCATCAACCCAATGGACAACTCTCTTTATGTCCTGGACAACAACGTGGTCCTGCAAATCTCTGAGAACCACCAGGTGCGCATTGTCGCAGGAAGGCCCATGCACTGCCAGGTCCCCGGCATCGACCACTTCCTGCTGAGCAAGGTGGCCATCCATGCAACCCTAGAGTCAGCCACTGCTTTGGCTGTTTCACACAACGGGGTCCTGTATATTGCTGAGACTGATGAGAAAAAGATCAACCGCATCAGGCAGGTCACCACTAGTGGAGAGATCTCGCTGGTTGCCGGGGCCCCCAGTGGCTGTGACTGTAAAAATGATGCCAACTGTGATTGCTTCTCTGGGGATGATGGTTATGCCAAGGATGCAAAGCTTAATACCCCCTCTTCCCTGGCCGTGTGTGCTGACGGGGAGCTCTACGTGGCTGATCTTGGGAACATCCGAATTCGGTTTATCCGGAAGAACAAACCTTTCCTCAACACCCAGAACATGTATGAACTGTCTTCACCCATCGACCAGGAGCTGTACCTGTTTGATACCAGTGGCAAGCATTTGTACACCCAAAGCCTGCCCACAGGAGACTACCTGTACAACTTCACCTATACTGGGGACGGTGATATCACACTCATCACAGACAACAATGGCAACATGGTGAACGTCCGCCGAGATTCCACAGGGATGCCCCTCTGGCTGGTGGTCCCTGATGGCCAGATATACTGGGTAACTATGGGCACCAACAGTGCACTCAGAAGTGTGACCACACAAGGACATGAGTTGGCCATCATGACCTACCATGGCAACTCCGGCCTTCTGGCAACCAAAAGCAATGAAAATGGATGGACAACATTTTATGAGTAAGTATTAAGATAAGACCATTTGGTAGTTGTGTTCTCTTAGATACATTGTAGGATTTGAGGTGGATTGATGGAGTATAAATTCTTGTACTTATTTCATTTTAATTCAGTGTTTAGCATGTAAAACTTACCTATAATATGTTCTGCATCTTCTGATTCCAAATGGTTCCTCCTAAGAAGGAAATGGTGTAGTGCAGAAGGCATGAGCTTAGGAATCAGAGGAACTGGGCTTCATTCTCAGCTCCATCACAGACTTAATTTCTCTAGGCCTCAGTTTCCACATCTGTAAAATATTCTGTAGTCACCTCCTCAGAATACCACAGGGAGATGATGTAGGTAAAAAGTACTTGATAAAGTGCTAGCACCCTCATATGACCACCGTTCAGACATATGGCAATGTGAGAAAGGGCATCATTATGGATCAGTTTTCCACATAATCAAAGCTCACATCTTCAAATTCCAAAAATATATTTTTTATTTTAAGCATTTTGGGTGAACTTCTTACGAAATAAATTACAAGTTCCCCCTTCTCCGACACATGTTGCAGACATTGCTATGTAACCTTTCATTTTATGAGTCAGGAACACTAATATGAAACAACAGTTGCATATTATGTTGTGCTGTGGTGATAGTTTCTGGAAGTGGAGAGGCAAGGACACAAAGCCCTTGGCCCCCTGATGTCATTTTAAACTATTCTTTTATTAGCTCCTGTGTCTACCACGTGTAGTCGCCGATTCTTCTCTGTGTGGCGCTGTGGTGTGAGGGCGACCCTCAAGTTCCTTCTTCATCCGGCGTAGGGCCGCTGAAGTGGTGTGGTCAGAGGAGCCCGAGTTTGGCTCTTTACAGTCGTAACTAGAATTAAATATATATAAAACCTGAAGTGTTTTCTTTATGAGACACTTTAATGAAATGGACCTTATACTATCTCTTTTTCCACTTAGAGCTTTTAAAGCTTCTTTTTTGAGATCCTAGCCATTTTCCAGATGACAAAGACTGCTGAATACATCACCGAAAGATAAGTGTGCGTGAGGCAGGAAAGGAGCTGGTCTTGTTGCTGCTCCCACTCTCACAACAGTTCAGCATGACAGGAGATATTATCTGTCTTACAGAAATAGAAACTGAGGCCCAGAGAGGTTCATTTGCCTGCTGTTATACAGAAATGGTAGAACAAGGACCCACTCTCTACATCTGAGGCCAGAGCTCTGCTCTTTCAATTCTGCCCTCCCAAGCTTCCCCATGTAAGCCCAAATGAACTTGAATCCTTGGACCCTAATTTTTCTCAAACTGGATCAAGCATCAATTTCTCAGAGTCTAAAGGAAGAGGATTTGTAACTGATTTTCAAATATAATTTGCACCCCAAAATGTCACAGCATTTTGTACAAAGTTCACTAGTTAAATTCCTTTCTTCAAACAAGGGCCTTGTTAATTGCAAAAAAAAAAAAAAAAAAAAAAAAAGACAAAGATTCAGGAAAACAGCAATTATCTTGATTAACTCATTGAAATGGAAATACACTAAATAATTCAATTTTCCCCTTTACCCAATGGAATGGAAATCTCTTATACATTATTTAGCCAATACAGGGGTTTCTTTGTCAGGGCAAGTCTGTGTACTCATTTAATTCCCAAGGTCACTCACTTAGATCCCAAACCGACTACTTACACATCACTGGCACCATTACTCTCCGTCACCCCTGAAACCTGAAACACTTGCCTGCACCTCTGCCAGAAAGGATCCCCCCTCTCCTTCCTGCATAAAATATGCAGCCATAGTTGATGTTTTATGAAGAAAGAAAAGTTGTTATAATTGCTTTGTATAGAACAGCCTTTGAAATTCCAAAGGATCCGTTTTATCACAGCACACAGGATCCCTGTTGACGCAAATGAGAAGTGGAAGATAAAGACCCTGAAACAGGAGAAACTCAAGGGGGCAAGGGGATAAAACTACTGTATGCTAGGCTGTTTCCCATTTAATTGCCACAGCACCTACCATTTCAAGCCCTTAGTTTGATACACATATAAATTAGCAAGGGTCTTACAGACAATCACTAACTTAGATGGTAGGAATTATCATCTACATTTTTTTTTTACCGGTGAGCATACTAAGGCACAGAGAGACTGGGTAACAAGCTCAAAATCACACAGTGGATATAGACCATAGCCAGAACACAAGTCTGAGTTCCCCTAATTGCACTAGCTAGATTCAGTTATATTCTTCCTGACTCACCTGTATGAAAGAGATTAAAACAGTTTATATTCTGTGATAGTATGAGGTTCAAATTTTCAGTGAGATGGAATATAGAAAGCTCAATGATTCCTGCTGCTGCTATTATCTCAAGCAGTACTGTGGCAGGAGTGGTCACTACAGAAATGTTATTTGGACATGAAAGGAATTACCCAGGAGCAGTTTGGAAGTGAGCTAATCAAATTAACAAACAAAAGATTTAACTAGTAGAAATCAGAGGTCAGGTGTCAAGTATGAGAGATCAAGGTATAAAGTAGGAAAGAAGCCAGGTCCCTGGAATATTCGGGGCAGACTGGAAGATGGCATGCAGAGTGGACAAAAGCAAATTGGCACATTTAGATGGGAAGAAAGCAAGAATGCCAGATTCCCATTTTCACTGGACTGTGAGCTATTTAGCTATGTGACTTGGGGGCAGGCTAGCTGTCTCCCAGACGGAAGTCTCAACCAGTTAGAAACAATCACTACCCTACCCCATTTCTAGGCCATTCTGATGATCAAAAGACTAGGTTAATCCTAAAAATAAAACTACTTTGCAAATTGTGAGGCTCCTTAGAGATAAGGGTATGGTGTTATTTATCATGATGGTATTTCTTAACAAGTATCTGTACAGGTTTGGCCAGTGAAAAATTTGCTCTTAGTGAGTTTTCTCCCTTTTGTTCCATGACACAGCTTAGTGGATTCAATCCCAAATGTTCTCATATTTTAAAAAAAAATCAGCCCAGGCTTGCCTGCGACATGGGCTATTACTAAAGCAATCTTTAAATTGACATTATCGGTTCTCTTAACAGATTAAATAATACATCTAACATAAACATCATATACTTCAGAGAAACTTGACTTACAGAGTTCACAGTTACGCAGACTGAAGGTTACTTTTCTCCCTTGGGCCCCAGGTCTGCTGGTAAAGACCTCCAAGGAGCTTGCAGTGCAGGCTTCATCGCCAGGGAGTGGCCTCATTGCTCTCAGAGGTGGCTCCTGGTTACACAGCATTTGGTGGCCAATAAAATGACCCAGTAGCATGAGGCTGGGTCCCAAACTGACTATCTGGATGGGCACGAGCAAGCAGCCTCCCAAAGTTTCCCAGGGTGAAGTGGCTCTGTCTTTGACCTCACATGGTGCCCTGTGACAGCTGTGACAATGAGTCTCCCATTAACTACTGTTTGTCTGTGTTGAGCTTAGGATGTGCTAAGTAGTTCTCAGCAAATACTTTGTAAGTGAAGTGTAAGTTGAAGAGAAAAGGAAAAAAAGAAAGGATGAAAAACTATGCTGTAGTAAGAAGAATGCTAGATTTAGATCCCAGCTCCAGGATTGTCCATGCTCCTGGCAGGAAGTAGAATCCAATTCAAATTGTTCAGATGAGAAGATTTGGATGTCAGTTTTTGTTTGGGCACATGAGCAACAACATGAGCGTCATTCCCAACTTCACCACGAGAATAAGCCAGGCAAAGGCAAATGCGTGTGTTCTCCTCGAAATCCTTCTGAAGTAACAGAAGTAACTAACTGGCCCAAGCTAAGGATTGACAGACTTACAGGCAGACAGGATGTGAGCTCTAACTTACCTGAGTGCACACAAGCGGACTCCAGTAAGAGGAGCTTAGCTGGCATTTTTATGAAGGCTAAGTGTGTCAGGACAAGAGAGCATGCAGCCTTCAAAGGCTGCAGACACTGAGAGAGTCTCTACATCCTCTTCAGGATTTTTCTCTACAAATATCACCAGGAGTGTTTCTACAGAAGACAATAGAGCAAGATTTAAGCAAGTGTCCCTTGTGGCAGACCCAGGGCAGGAGTGCAGCTGGTACAGAGAGGGAAACACAGATACCTGCCTGCTCCACCCAGACCCTGGAACCCCATCTCCCTAAGGAGCAGAGGTGTGAACTCACTCAGCTGCATGAGGGAAGAAAGGAGGAAATATAACTGCTGGGAGAGAAGCAGGAAAATGTAATGAGCCCAGAACCATCCCAGAGAAGGGGCACAAGCACTGGGGAGCCTAGTCCTGATACTCAGGGATATATGTACCTAAGGCTGAGGACAGGTACAATAGCAACGGGACCACAAAGAACGCTTCCTCCCCTCCTCCAGCCAGATGAAGGGCAAAGCAATGCAAGGAGCAGAATCCTAGGGAATAGGATAAAAAGGGGGGACCAGAGCATAGAAAGAGACCTTCTCGGAGACACGGTACAGAGGGAGGACCTAAACTGAGAATGGAGCAAACTAGTGGCTTACCCTAAACATAAGGAATTGCTAAGGGGAATTGCAGAGGCACAGAGAGTAACCATAGAAACAGCAAACTTCCAAGCTAACCCAAACCTTAAGTAAATTAATGCAAAACCCCTCACTAATGTCCTAGCAGAGGAAAACCCAACCATCAGACACAGAGATGTACATCTGTAATCCCAGCTACTAGAGAGGCTGAAACAGGAGAACCTCAAGCTTGAGGCTAGCCTGGGCAGCTTAACTTACCGAGACCATGTTTCAAAATTAAAAAATGAAAAGTTTGGGGATATAGCCTAGTGTTAGAGCACCAAGAAAAAAGAAACAGGAAACCCATAGCCATTTCCAGGCATAAGCCATCACTTCAGTCTCTGCTGTGCTACACAACAGGTCACACTTTCAACGGAACACACAAAAGGGAAGAAGCAGCAAAAATGGAATCATCAGAACCACATTCAGATGTGACACAGATGTTGGAACGATCCTTCAGAGAATTTAAATAACTATAATTATATTAAAAGCTCTAATGGAAAAGGTGAACAGTGCACAAGATCAGATGGATAATTTCAGCAGAGAGATGGTAACTGTAGGAAATAATCAAATGGAAATGCTAGAAATGCTAAACAGTTACAAAATGAAAAATTCTTTGGAAGGGCTCGTCACTCCTGGTGACACAGTGTTACACAGTCATAAAGGAGACAGGTTGATAGAAGTTACCCAAACAGAAACACAAAGAGCAGAACTACAGACCAGCACACTCACGAGCTGTGAATCCTGTGGTCTAACATCCATGTAACTGGAATTCCAGGAGAAGAGAGGAGAAAAAGGCAGAAGAAATATTTGAGGAAACAGTGATCACACATTGTTCATAATTAATAATGGACTCATATCCCAAAAAAACTCAGAAAACACCAAGCAGAATACCCACAAACACACATTCCTAGCCATATCATATTTAGACCACCAAATACAAAATGAAGAAAATTTTGAAAGCAACCCAAAAATGAGAAGAGAGCCTTTTATAAGAGGAACAAAGATAAGAATTATAGCTGACTTCTTATCAGAAACCATGCAAGCTCGACAACAAAAAGTACAGAAAAAAACAAACTGTCCTCTCAGATACAATGTTCAATAAAAATATCTTTCAAACAAAGATATGTTCTAGAGATATAGACAGGAGTAAAGTACCAAAGAAGGATACTGAGGCATCCAGGCACTGAAAACAGGATAGCATTACCTACTCTCAGACTGATGGTTGTGGTGAGACAGGAGTAGCCTGTCCTTACTGACAGCCTGCAAGAAGGAGAAACCACCCAGCAGAGGCTGCAGCTGCTATGGAAGATAGGACAGCACTGAAGGAAAGACAGGGAAAGCTTGTCCTGACCTCCAGCCTCTTGCCAGTGCGCACCCTCTGCATTGACTTAAAGCAGAAGGGAGCCAGCACAGGTGCCCAAGGACACAGGCCGTAAGGGTTGACCTCTCTGGGCATAGAGAAGAGCAGAGAATGTATGGGTGGGGCAGGCAGAATAACCAGCTCAGAGACTCACTGGCTGTGTGCCCCGTTAGACATAAGTAGCAGAGCCAGGATCCGATGCTAAATCTACGTGAATCCTAAGCACTTTCCACCAGACGCACTGCCTCAGTACAGCATCAGTGAGAGACAAGAGCTACTGTGGGAGGGGGAACCAGATCTTGGAAATCCTAAAGGTTAGATTTCACTGTAAGAACTTAATTTTATATGAAGTGGATAACAAGTGTAAATTTTTACTGAAGAAGTAAAAATGTGTCCTGGCTCTGACATGGTTTTAGAGTAGCCAGTGATATAATAGTGCCGTCCACTCCACTGATCTAGGGCCAAGGGAACTGTCGATGTGCACAGACTGTGAACTCTAATTATTCACAGATGATAACATCTAGTTCCCTTGTTGGTGATGGTGTTATTTGAAACAATCACAAATGAGAGTCATAAAAATCACATCTTTACTTTCCAACCAAAAGTTAAGATCAGCAAAAGTTTAGTATGAAAGAGGCAATTTGGCATTTTCCTGACTAGCTGTGCATAGTAAGTGGCTCGGGATGGAGTATCAAGTGTGCAGAAAAAAGCCTTACTGTGTGTGTGTGAAGATACCCTTTAGCAGACCTCTTGTGAGAGCCAAGTTCACAGCAGCTATATGAATCTTTTATGTGTCTTCTTTCACTGTGCTCCAAACATGCTTCAGAAAAATTGGGGGGTGGGGGGGAAGCCAGTTGAAGGGACTAACGGAGAACCAATCATCTGGCCTCTCTATCCTCTCCCACTGCCCAGCGATGGGGGCTTGGCATGGCTACAAAGTCAACTGCTGCAGTAGCCAAACAAAACACCCCGAAGGGAAGGGGAAATCATCAGTCTTCTTGACCCACCAGAGGCTTCTGAACAGCATTTGTGTGTGTGTGTGTGTGTGTGTGTGTGTGTGTCTGTGTGTGTATTTGACACAATGATGAACACAAAGGCTTGGATTTGAAACACTATCGTTTTTATGGAAAGCTTAAAAAAAAAAGAGCACGTTTGCTAAAGGCAAACAAACCTGACTTGAATCTGTATTCTTTACAACTGTGTAATTTTCAGCAAGTTACTCATCCTCTCTGAGCCTCATTAACATCATTGCAAAATGACAGTAATAATCCCTACCTCCAAAAAAATTATTATGTGCATGATATTGGTGCCTAAAAGGTACCCTGTGAATATTAGTGAGCTTTTCTTTCCTCGGGGAAAAGGGAGGAGTTTGCAGCAAATAAAACAGATGGAATTAATTACTCTCCATTCTGTCTTTAAAAATCAACAAAAGGGCTGGGGGTGTAGCTCAGTGGTAGAGCACTTGTCTAGCACTCAGTGGACATTACTGAGGGCCTTCTATATGCTGGATACTTCTCTTGGCACTTAGGATAAGACAAGGTCTCTGTCCTTGAGCTTATATTGTAACAGGAGGAGATAAACCACAGCAAGCAAGAAACAGGAGAGTGAGTATAATGAAGACAATGCAGTGAAATACTGCCATAGAGATGCAGGACCTGTTTTAGAAAAAATGATCAGGAAAGCCCTCACCAACATAGTAGCCATTAAACTGAGGTGTGAATGAGGAAAAGAACTAGCCATATTGGCACTGCAGGAAAAAGCATTCCAGGAAAAGGAAACAGGGAGTGTGAGCATCCCCCAGCATGGACTGAGCCTGGGGGGACAGAATGCAGAGGTACAGAAGATCAGAGCTCAAGGGAAAGTCATTAAGAGGCTAAAAGGTAGCCGGGTATGGTTGCACACACCTGTAATCCCAGCACTCAGGAGGCTGAGGAGGGAAGATCGCTGCAAGTTTGAGACCAATCTGGGCTACAAAGTGAGTTCAAGTTCAGTCTGCATTGCATAGCCAGACCCTGTCTCAAAAAGAAACAAACAAAAAAAAAGTCAGGAAAGAGGTCATGCAGCCAACATCCATTTACACTAAGCATCTACTATGTGTGCCGCATTCTAAGTTCTGGGGATACAGCATTAATCTGTTGAAGCCTCTGCCGCAAGGAACTGACATTCCAGGGAGGACAATCTCCTGGGGCCCTGAAGGTTGTGGTAAGTTGTATTCATTTAAATAGGCTGCTTCTTTTGGTCTTCACAGTGTCTCTAGGAGGTGCAAACAGGCTCACTGAGATCATGCTGTGTAACTTGCCTGAAATACTATCATTTATGGTGAGGAGCTTGCAGGTTAGGAAGAACAGAGAACTGAGTAGCCACTCTCCAGGATCATTTGGCTGGCGTGCATTGAGCCAGGATTCACATCTAGACTGTCTGACTCCAAAGACCTTCCCCTACCAAAAGTCCCTTCCATTTCTCATGGTTAGAAAGAAAGAAAATTTGCCAGTGCTTTGTGAGTTCCCATAATTAAAGCCATGACAGACATAGGTCTCCCAGTCACAGGGCTGGGGCTTAAGGCAGCCACTTAGAATCCAGGGAGAGCAGAGAACTGTCCCTTTCTGGTCAATGCACTTCAGTGGAGCAGCTCTCAGCAGCTCTGTGCAGAGGAGAACCCTTTCTGAGGAGGTGGCCCACAGGGCAATAAGAGGCCAGGGAACGGGCAGCTCCAGTTCTTCCCACACCGAGTCAGAAGGGGAGGAACGTCTGCTGACGGGATAATCACAGGTATTGATCTAGCAGCAGGGAGATCCAGTGGCATTTCTCAAGCTCTGGAAGGTAGGGAAATGCACAAATAGGAAACAAAATTTTATAAATTGCTTGTTCTATTTGATGTTCATTTAATTAAGACATTCAGTCCTTCTAATGGAAAATGTGAGGAGTGGAAATTACTGGGTTTTGGCCGTCTTGCATAAAATGAAAACCAGATCTCGAAGGCATGAGGCCTTTTCATTGCGTCTTCTTCAGGCTCAATTTAATTATGCAGTACAGACCACCTTCAATAATAATTACAATTGTCTGCTTTGACACAAAGCCTCATTCTGTCTTGGAGACTAAACCTCTGGGGAGATGCCCAGGGAGATTATTAAAGTATGATTTAGGGAGAGCAGTTACTTCCATACTTGTGCATTCCATAGATGCTCATCATGCACCTACTATGTGTGCGGCTCTGCGAGTCCTGTTGGAGTAGCATACAAACCAACCATGATCTCTCCTCTCCTAAGGAGCAGGAAAGAGGCCTTGCATGTTCAGTCCTGCATTCATTTAGCAACATTCCCTGCCTGACTTCCCTGTGTCAGTTCCATTGGTGCTGAAGCAAGGATAAACTGTGAGCCAGACCCTCTGGTTTGCTCTACTGGCACGAATTGAGCTTGGCATGTTTGGGGAACAGAAACAGATGCAGAGAAATACAGAAGATCAGAGCTCAAGGGAAAGTCATTAAGAGGCAGGAAGGAGTCGGGTCATGCAGCCAGCATTCATTCATACTAAGCATCTAGTGTGTGTGTGCCCAGCATTCTAAATTCTGGCGATACAGCAGTAACCAACTGAAGTCCTTTCCTTGGGGAGTTGACATTCCATGGGGGACAATCTCCTGGGGCCCTGAAGGCCTTAGTAAGAAGTCTGCATTCATTTAAACAGCCTGCCTCTTTCGGTCTTCACTATGTCTCTAAGTGGAGGTGGGGTTCCAGATTCCCAGCCTTGTAATCTGACTCCCAGACCTGTCCTGACCTGAAACACTCAGTCTCAATACAGGGGAAGCTTTCTGGAATAAAGCAGGTAATACTCCCAGTAATTCTGGGTCTTGTGTAGGGTGAAAGTATCCCTCCCACTTTGTGGATTAGAAAAGAAATTTACAGAGGCAAATAGTTTTCCCCCCTGCAGTCAGATATCAGTAGGTGGCATCAGATCCTGAGAACTATGTGCTGTGCCCTGAGCAAGGAATGTGGGTGGTAGGGAAATGTATGTGACTAGAGAGAAAACAACATGCAAAACCATGGCAAAAGGTAGAAATACCAAGTTCCAGCTACAGCACTATCATATTTCTGTTCATCGGTACTGCCCTTTGATTTCCAGGTATGATAGTTTTGGTCGCCTAACAAATGTGACCTTCCCTACTGGCCAAGTGAGCAGTTTCCGAAGTGACACAGACAGCTCCGTGCATGTCCAGGTAGAGACCTCCAGCAAAGATGATGTCACCATAACCACCAACCTGTCTGCCTCAGGTGCCTTCTACACTCTACTGCAAGGTAAGCCAGGCACAGCCTGGGGACTGAGATGTGAGAGTGGAAAGACCACTTTTAAATAGGATGGCACTCAAAACAAACTGCGACAGGAGCTGGCCACAAACAGGAAAGAATTATGACTAATTTCTCTCTGTATTGCCACCTAATTTGCAATCACATGAGCCAGTTTCCTATAAATTTTCTCCCAGAAGCTTCGAAGCAATATTTCATTGTCCCATCCCATTATCATCAGAACAAAGAGGAAAGAATCCATTAGCTGCTAATCCAGGTGACCTCGTTATTCTGCCATTATAATGGCTCCCAGATTAAAAGACTTAACACTCACACTGGTGCAGGCAAGAACAAAGGATAAGAATAATTACACCGAATTATGAAAGAGATTTGGTCATGGAGAAGTCTTTCCTGAACCCCAGACAAGGTTTAAGCCTCTGCTAAGATTTCATAGAAAAGAGACTCTTCCATCAGCTCCTCCCTGATATACATGGTTCTTTTAGCTTCAGGTAAATCCCAGTAGTAGAATCTTGCTGCAAGCTGTCTGCCTCAACTGTTCTCCTGAGATATGCTGACCCAGGGTTTTGTTGGATTTAGTAAGCATGAGGGAAAAAAAGATGAAGAAGAAGAAGAAAAAGAAGCCATCACTAAGGAAAGCCCTGCCTAACTTTTTCCTAACTTTGACACAAAAAAATAAAAAGGCACTCAGGGCTGGGAGCTCAGTTTTGGGCCTGGCAAAGGATACTGCATTGTAATGCCTGCCTCAGAGACCTGCTCAGATGATCTCTCCGTACAGCATTGGAAAGTGGTCAACCTGGGCCAGGCACAGAGTACTGCTCAGGAAATACTTGTTGGATTAATTGACTGAGTAATTAATTCATTAGAAAGCAGCTTCATTTGCCATAAAAAATAAATGTTTGTATATGTATTTGCATGGTGCTTTTTTTTTTCCCAAAGGTGGTCCTTTGCCTTTCAGAGAGTTCAAAGTTTCAGTGTTTCTCAAAGAAAGAGGAACCAAACTCTGAAATTTCTTTCCTCATCAAGCATGTTTAATGGTGGATTGGAACATTCTTTCTCCTACCAGGAATTTATTCCCCAACAGGATTATTGCCAAAAGAAGGTACCAGGTCCCAGCCAGCCCGGATTCTGCCTGACCAACAACAGCAGGGCCGGTGATTGCTTAAACACATGTTCTGTCCTTCGGGCCTATTTTCATCTCTGTGGTTAAGAATTGTTCCATCTGTCCACTCCAAGACGCTAAATCAGGGTTATTTTTCTCAAAGGTCTTTTCTACATTTGGGCAACTTTTTAAAATGCAAAAGCACCATACTTCCTAATTTCAAAATATATTGTCAATTTAATAACTTTTCAGATGGAAAGAATAACTAGGTATTGCTCAAAATGCATTCATGAATTATAAGACACATTCCTATTTTAGAAACATTGATATATGAAAAGAAAAAGTGCACCCTGGAATCCAGGAAGCACAGTACCTCTTTTCCCTTTTGGCACCACTGCCACATCCCTTTGCTCCTTGGTACCTACCAGACTCAGATGCTTGGCTTCGCAGTCACCTCAGTAGAGTCTTTGTGAAAAGCTCTTTCAGTTTCATCTTATATCTGAACTACAGGAAGTAATAAGAAGCAGCTACTAATGAGTAGAAGCCTTGGAGAGTCACAGCCTGTATCGAATGGGGATCATGTGAGGCGGACCTCTGCAGATGTTGGTCCATCCAAACTTCTCAGTAATAGACATATGTGGATTCAGCAAGGAGCAGTGTTAAAAGATAAATTGACACAGGCATTTTCATCCTTCAAAGCAAGTGAAATACAGATTGTCAGTGAATAATGCAAAGAAACTTTGAGGCAGAGTTTAGGATTCACATATGTGAGGGAGATATGGAGGCAGGGTTGGGGGGCAATTTGATGCCATCCTAGCAGGGAAGATTGGGAGAGGGGTTCCCCTGAAATATACATCCTTATGGCTTGGCATAGCTCAGGACATATCTAGTTTAATCCAGCAAATATTTACTGAGCTCATATAAATATAACAATAATGATAGTCAACATTTTGGAGCACTTGCTAACCTCAAACTGTATTTTTAGCATTTTATGTCTGGGTCCTATTTAATCTTTACAACAGGCCTATGAGATGAGTATTACTAATGCCTCCATTTTCCAAATGAAGGCAAAGGGTAGTTAAGCAGCTCGCCCCAAGTCACACACCTAGAAAGGCTTTTTGGACTTATATAAACCAGCTCTAGAACTCATTCTCTGGACCACAAATGAGACATTAATGAGGAGCTATTGAAGGTCTGTGAACAGTACTAGAAAAATTCTCTGTGGCAGGTGTGTGAAGTGGGAAAGTAGAGACAGAGCAGAGATAATGAGAATACACATGACAGAGCCTAGCACAGTGTTACACACATCAAACTAGTAACAACCAACATTTATATATCATAGAACCAGGGCTGTTCTCAGCATTTCCCCTTCATCTCATGCCATCCTCACAGCATCAGGCAAGGACATGGTTATTATCTCCAGTGTACAGCAAAGCAACCAAGGCATGCCAGGTCATGAATTGATCAAGGTCACATGGCAGGACAGTGGCAGAGCTGAAACCCAAGCCCATGCTCTTAATCTCTGTGCAGTGGGGATTAGATGTTGAAGAATGTATTCACTGACAGAGCCATGAACTCTGCACCCCTCTGATGCAAGACCACTGATAAGGCCCACAGAGAGCCTGCAAAGTGGGGGTTAAGAGAGGTGTTCACTCCACCAGAGGAGTGGAGGGCTTCTGGAGCAGAGCCCTGGTAGGAGCACTTGGGCTGGTGTCTGTTGAAGACAGAGGAGACAGCCAGGAAGAGGGAAGGAAGGGCAGGAGAGGCCAGAGGTACTGTTTCCATTTTCAGAAGAGAACTTGGTATACATTTTTCAGCCGAAAATTACTTTTTTTCCAGAAGTTTCTTTTAAAGATTCAAATTGAAATGTTTTAATCAGATTTAAATTTTCTAATCAGATCTGTTTCTTAAACCATGGCCATGTGTCTATGCATATATGTACCCATCTATATTTGTGTATATGTTATTTTTCACCTTCTTGTAAAGAACACCATTAATATGCCATGAATCTTAAAAATGCCCAACCCTTTGCCCTAGTAATCCTACTTGTTAATAATCTGTTTTGATTAAACCAAAATGAAGACACTGTGTATATTTTACATAAAGCAAAATTTTATTGAAATTGACATGATAAGATTTATGCTTTTAAAGTGTACAATTCAGTATCTTTTATTGTATTTATAAAGTTGGGCAACCAACAATATTATCTAATTCTACAACATTTTTATCAAATGGAAAAGAAACCCCATTCTCATTAGCAGTCATCCCTCAGCTCCTGCTCTCAGCTCCCCTGCTCCTCAGCTCCCAACAATGACTAATCAATCTATTCTCTGTGGATTTACCTATTCCAGACATTTTATATAAATGGACTCATACAATGTGCAGCCTTTTGAGTCTAACTTCTTACACTTATTAAATGTTTAAAATATATTTCTTTGCAATATTACTTACAATAGTGAAAAACTGGAAACAAATTATCTGTTTGATGCTTCATTACATATAGTATTTCCATATAATAAAATGCTATACAGCCATTAAGAAAAAGTTGTTGAAAAATGTTCACTAACATGATGTAATACAGTGATCAGTGAAAACCTCTCCATAAGCAACTATTCAAAACCGTAAGCACATTAGGAAATATCCTAAAATATACAAAATATTTCTACCGGTTTTCTTTAAGTACGGAGATTATAGGTTATGTTCTCCAAGTATTTGCCCAGTTTTCTTTAGTGATAATGTATTAGAGAGACATCGTTCAGATTCCCACTCACTGACCCCATCCTGTGTTTGCCTCACCCTCAGACCAAGTCCGGAACAGCTACTACATTGGCGCTGATGGCTCCCTGAGGCTGCTGTTGGCCAACGGCATGGAGGTAGCACTGCAGACCGAGCCCCACCTGTTGGCGGGCACGGTCAACCCCACTGTGGGCAAGAGGAATGTTACACTGCCCATCGACAATGGCCTCAACCTGGTGGAGTGGCGGCAGCGCAAGGAGCAGGCTCGCGGCCAGGTCACCGTCTTTGGGCGCCGGCTGAGGGTGAGGAGGGATCTAAGGGCTGCAAGGGTGGCATCCTGTGGGGGGAGACTGAGGGGAATCTGGAGCATGGGGTTCTATTCTTGAAACTCCCTGGCACCACAGCTTTGTCATCTGCAAAAGGGCAGAACTAAAGCAGGGAACCACATAGAAGAGGAGGCTCTTACGTATCTTTCCAATTTTGACTTGTGGAGACATCACTGGCATGACCTTTAGGTCTGGGGTGAATTTCTAGCAGACACGATTCCCTGAGTGAATTTGGGTGAGTCTTCTTAAAGCCTCAAATTTGTTCTCCATAAAAGGAGGGAGATAAAATCAGTTTTACAAGCTGCTGCAAAGACTAGAAGTAACATGTAAAAAGTGTCTCATACAGATTCTGTCATGTAACAAGTGGTCAACAATAGCTACTCTTGGTGTCATTGTTGTTATGGTTGTCACTACTGCTAATATGTCCCAAAATTCATTTTAGTATTTGGAATCTAAGCCACACTCTCTATGCTTTCCAGATACAGTGACCCCTGCTAACTGACCAAGGTGAGCTCCCTGTACTTGCCATTGCCAGGGGCTGGCCAAATGTTCTGGCATTCCAGAGCACTTTCTAACAGGAGGACACCCTGAGACAGGCTTTCTCAGCCTTCCTCCCACATGTCTGTGGAGTGTGGCTTCAGATCAGGGCCTGAGTCCCCAGCAGCTTTTCCCTCCAGTTCCAGAAAATAGGGGACCGGCAGAGTGAACATGACCTGGCTTTCTGCCCATCACCCTGTAGCCCATGTAGATATTTGCTGAGCTGAAGTGAACTGCAGAACTGCACTAGATGCTCCCTGCATTGTGAAAACCGCAGAAACAGCCTCATAGCACCACCTGGGCGTTCTGTATTCCCTGCCCTTCACTGTGGAAAGTTCTTGTAAGCTCCTGTTTTGTACCTAGGACAACCAGGGTCCGGAGAAGGTAAGTAATTTTCCAAAGTCATATAACTAGGTGGTGTAAAGGCTAGGATACAGGCCCACAACTGATACAGAAATTTTGATGACTTATCCAATAACAAAAGCGAAAACCCAGAAAAGTCGGGCTTCCTTTGTTCCCTCAAGACCTAGGAACTCAGCCAGGAATGCTTTAACTCCCGAATGTAGGAAGCAGCTTCCTGCTAGTTCCCTGAGGAAGGCCGCACTATCTTTGTTCTCTGTGGCCTGCCACTATTTGTGGCCTCCCTGAGACTTGATCTGAATTCTCAAAGACCCTTTCCTGCACATCTGAAGCAGTGTGCTAAGTGGGAGGTTTGACCTAGGTTGGATTCCTGCTGGCCACGTGTGTAGCCTTGAGCAACTACTCTGGTTCCTCTGTAGAACAGGATAATATATTCAGAGCACCTAGCCCAGTGCTGCAGGTCCCAGGTGCTCAATAAAGGGCAGCAATTAGTACTACTAGGATTTCCTCTCTGCCGTGTGAACTGGACCAAAAGTTTCCTGGGCTTTAATTGGTCCCTCTCCCAGTCTGAGATTGATGACGCTGTAGTCGAGTGGCCACATCTCTGCTTCCTCCTAAAATAAATGGCCACCCACAGTGGCAGCATGCGGAATTAGAATGTTAGCCGGGTGTGCCGCCCCATAATGGAGCTCATTTTTTATACAACTGGGAACTTTTTTAATAAAGAAAGATGTAAAATAATCTCATTGCCGCCACTGCAGAGCATAGGAAGCATTAGGTGGTTCCCCAGTGAGCTGCTTAATTCAGTTTTATTAATTTTGCCACGGAGGTGCAGCTCAACTTCACTAAGGTCCTCCAGGGGGTGGGAGGGCCAGCTGTCTGGGTGGCAACTTCCCAAGGGAGTCACAGGATGACCTTCCAAAGGGTACTTGAGAAAGACCCCTGCCATTGCTGATAGTACAGCGCATCTCTTCCTTTACCTCCTCTGTAAAAAACAGAGCTTCAGTCTCCGACACCTCTAATTTTTCACACCGCCACACTGTGTTTGCATCTGCAGTTGTGTTTGATTACCCCAGGGAAAGCAACCTTATTATAACCAGGCCATTCACAGCTAAAGTCGTCTCAGCATTGTCACTATAAATCCTTATTTTCAAGGCCTTAAGAGTTTGTGTAGGGAGAGGGAGGACACACAAGTTTGTCCTTCAAGACTGACCAAGATCACTTGCTGTCATTTAATAGAGATAATTGTAACCACTTATCCAGGACCTTCTATGCACCTAGCACTCTTACTTAATTTTTTCCAATCCCTACCACTCTGGGGCTATACAGAAGGAAGAACTAAGATGCAGAGAAGAGAAAACCCTTGTTCCAGGTCACACAGAAAAGCTGTATACAGACCTAAGGATATATTCTGGCCTTAATTCCTAGACCTATTTTCCCTGCCTTTTTATTTTTTTTAACTACATAGAGCCCCAGAGAGCTTTACATTACCTCAGGATACACATGCCATTTCACATCATGTGACCTAATTACCTGCTTTTCTCTTAGCTCTTCCTACTTGTCAAACTTAACCAGTGACTAGTAGAAAAGACAGAAAATGTACCCAAGTGCCCCAGAAGGCCAGAGAGCTATTAGAGGGAGCCAGAATTTTAGCATCAGAGAACCTGGGAGTGTTTGGGAGCAGCCAGTGCCTAAGGGCCAGGTGCAAACACAGAAACAGGTCCACAAAATATATTTCTTTATTTAAATATGAAATCTCTGACTTACTCCTACCTTCTGTGGGAGCCTGTGTTTCAGTCTCTAAATGGAAACTGAATTGTGTGATGTCCCAGCTGTCCAAGTGGAGACTGCATTAGAGGCTTCTGATCCTGGAGGCAGGAACCAAGAGTTCCAGAGCTAGGACTATTCCTAGCTGGCCCACAGCCACAGAAGCCACCCAGGCTCAAACACCCACTGATTCCCAGGGCCTCCAGGAAGAAGGTGGTGGATGAGATATCTTGGGGGCTGGCTGAGGTGATGGAGAAGCAAGGGCAAGAGGGCCCCCAAGAGGGCTATGACTTGCTCAGAGAACCAGTGAGTGTCTGCTGGCAAGTCCCAAGGGTCAAAGCCAAGTCCAGGCTCAGTTTGTCACCAGTCATAAGACCAGCAGCAAATGCCGTCACGTTCCCGAGCTTTGTTCTCCTCAAACAGCACCACGTCTGGCACCGAAAGTATGGTTCAGGGATTTGCTGACTAGCTCTACCTGATGGCTATATTTTTATAAAGGAGCAGGAGGGGTGTGCCTTTTGTCATATTCCTCCCCGAAAAACTGCATTAGAAAATCATGTAGCTCCTCTTCGGTCACAGCTACTATCTGCTCAACATCTGCGTTGCCTTCATCTCACAGCAGCTCCATGCAATTGGCCTTATTATTTCATTTTACAGATGGGGGAATATCACCGAGCTGACAAGTGACAGAGTCAGGAGTCAGACCCATGTGTGTTGGCCCCCATGACTTGTGCTTCTTCCTCTACCCAGGAGCATCTCAACCCAGCTGACAGTCACACTGGTCACCAGAGCAAAGCTCTCAACATCCAGCTTTCTCTCAGGTTAACTCTCTCTGTCCTCTCTGTCTTCCTGCTCCTGCCCTAGGTTCACAACCGAAACCTCCTGTCCCTGGACTTTGATCGTGTAACCCGCACAGAGAAGATCTATGATGACCACCGCAAGTTCACCCTCCGGATCCTCTATGACCAGGCAGGGAGGCCCAGCCTGTGGTCACCCAGTAGCAGGCTGAACGGTGTCAACGTTACATACTCCCCTGGGGGCCATATTGCTGGCATCCAGAGGGGCATCATGTCTGAGAGAATGGAATATGACCAGGCAGGTCGCATCACATCCAGGATCTTTGCTGACGGGAAGACATGGACCTACACATACTTAGAGAAGGCAAGTGTCTCCCTCCCTCCGTGATGATCCTTGACAGGTAAAATGTCAATCATGGCACCTCATCTGAAGGCCAAGCATAGGTTGCTGAATTCCATGGAATAAATCTGACTCATGTGGTCTTCACATGAAGATACTCATTTTCCAAAAAGAAATGTTCAGGAAAATCTGCCATAAAAGGTGAGGGTGTCCCATGAGTCATCTGGATGAATCATGGTGACAGTGTAGTAGGTAGGAGGCCTACAGCAGGAAAATAGGAAAGTCTTGACTGACATGGAAGAGCTCAGAGCAGCCCCAAAACTTCCTGGATTCACAGAAAAGAGCACGGTCTGCTCCCACGTCCAGCCTACATAGGTACGGTCCCATGACAGAGAACCAAGCAGAAGCCTGGGGATGGGATTAGTCAGGCAGTGCTTACTCCTGAGCTTCTGGTGTTGGGCATGGCCTTGGTAAATGCCTTCTGCTTCAGAACTCACTTCATCCCAGGGACTAGGAATTAGAGGTGACCCCAAATCAAAAGTTGGTCCCAAATAGGAGAAAATGGTGACTTTGATGTCTAGATATGTTGTAGGTCTGTTGTCTGCTTACTTTTCCTGAGGAAAAGTCCCAAATTCTCTCCCCAGTTCTCACACCCAGATTCCCACTTTATTTCCTATTCCTGGCCACCTCTCCAGGACCCGACCCTGCTGGCTCTGTGGTAAGCATTTCCTGACTGTGAAGGTAGGTGAGTCAGAGGTAGGGCTGAGAGGAAGACAGAGCTTGGAGGTCATCCAACATTCTGAAAACCCAAGCCAGTGAGGGGAAGAGCTAGCCCGATGCCACACAATAAATTTGTTGTTTGAAACCAGATTGTCAAAAAAAAAAAAAAGAAACCAGATTGTCTCTTCCCATACAGAAAACCCTATCCTAGAACTACTTTAGAGAACTGTTTGCTTGAATAGAAAGACTGACTTGAGAAGTCAATCTGGAGTGAGGAAACCAGAAGGGAGGCTGTTATACATACTTCAGGCCCATGCTTCCCAGACTGCCTCACACCCCATCATACCCAGAAAAGAGCAGGCCTGTAATACAAAAATACACGGCTGCTCACAGAAGGAAGCAGATGGCCCTGCCAGGCCCAGGGATGAGAGGAAACCCCATTGTGACACATCTGTGACCTTTTTGCAGGACCCTATCGCACCTGGACTAGGAAGCTATGGTTGGGGATAACTCAGCAGAACCACCATTTTCCTTGGACTTCCATCTCTTTAAGACTTTGATGGTCAGACTCTCCCTTCCCCTCCCACCGAACCCCTCTCATCTTTTGGTTTTCTTCTCCCTCCAGTCCATGGTACTGCTTCTCCACAGCCAGAGGCAGTACATCTTCGAGTTTGACAAGAACGACCGCCTCTCCTCTGTGACGATGCCCAATGTGGCCCGGCAGACGCTGGAGACCATCCGCTCCGTGGGCTACTACAGGAACATCTATCAGCCCCCCGAGGGCAATGCCTCCGTCATACAGGACTTCACGGAGGATGGCTACCTGCTCCACACCTTCTACTTGGGCACCGGCCGCAGGGTAATTTATAAGTACGGCAAGCTGTCGAAGCTGGCTGAGATGCTGTACGACACTACCAAGGTGAGCTTCACCTATGATGAGACAGCAGGCATGCTGAAGACTGTCAACCTGCAGAATGAAGGCTTCACCTGCACCATCCGCTACCGGCAGATCGGGCCCCTGATTGACCGGCAAATCTTCCGCTTCACCGAGGAAGGCATGGTCAATGCCCGTTTTGATTACAATTATGACAACAGTTTCCGGGTGACCAGCATGCAGGCTGTGATCAATGAGACCCCACTGCCTATCGACCTCTATCGCTATGATGATGTATCCGGCAAGACTGAGCAGTTTGGGAAATTTGGTGTCATCTACTATGACATTAACCAGATCATTACCACAGCAGTCATGACCCACACCAAGCACTTCGACGCTTATGGCAGGATGAAGGAAGTGCAGTATGAGATCTTCCGCTCACTCATGTACTGGATGACCGTCCAGTATGACAACATGGGGCGGGTAGTGAAAAAGGAGCTGAAGGTGGGACCCTACGCCAACACCACCCGCTACTCCTATGAGTACGACGCTGATGGCCAGCTACAGACGGTCTCCATCAATGACAAGCCACTCTGGCGCTACAGTTATGACCTCAACGGGAACCTGCACTTGCTGAGCCCTGGGAACAGTGCACGACTCACCCCGCTCCGCTACGACATCCGTGACCGCATCACTAGGCTAGGCGACGTGCAATACAAAATGGATGAGGATGGCTTCCTGAGGCAGCGGGGCGGGGATGTCTTTGAGTACAACTCAGCAGGTCTGCTCATCAAGGCCTACAACCGGGCTGGTGGCTGGAGTGTCCGGTACCGCTATGATGGCCTGGGGCGGCGGGTGTCCAGCAAGAGCAGCCACAGCCACCACTTACAGTTCTTCTATGCGGATCTGACCAACCCCACTAAGGTCACCCACCTCTACAATCACTCCAGCTCTGAGATCACATCCCTGTACTATGACCTGCAAGGACACCTCTTTGCCATGGAGCTGAGCAGCGGCGATGAGTTTTACATAGCTTGTGACAACATCGGAACCCCCCTTGCTGTCTTCAGTGGAACGGGCTTGATGATCAAACAGATCCTGTACACAGCTTATGGGGAGATTTACATGGACACCAACCCCAACTTCCAGATCATCATTGGCTACCATGGTGGCCTCTACGATCCACTCACCAAGCTCGTCCATATGGGCCGACGGGATTATGATGTGATGGCTGGACGCTGGACTAGCCCAGACCATGAGCTGTGGAAGTACCTTAGTAGCAACAACATCATGCCTTTTAACCTCTACATGTTTAAAAACAACAACCCCATCAGCAACTCTCAGGACATCAAGTGCTTCATGACAGGTAAGGACCAGGCCTTGCTCAGGAGGTGGGACCCTTTCAGTTGCTCTGGTCACCTGATAAGACTTCATCTTCCCTGAAAAAGCCAGTGGGATGGCAGGAGACACTTTTGCTGAGAGCATCATTTTCAAAAGTATATTTAAGGAAACACTAGTTCGGAGAGTTCTCTGGCAATAATGATTCTGGCATCAAGTAAATTTGACAGAGGCAGCCACCACCATTTTTAAATTACCATAATACATGTCAGTTTGGAACTGTTTAATATTTTTATCCACTATTTCTCAAATGTATTTGACCATGAAAGCCCTTTTTGCACCATGAAATTCTAATGTTTTACTGAATGGATCTCTTGGAATGCACTTTGGGAGTTTTTGACATAGAAATTAAGTCAGCTCTCAGTCCGCAATAAGTTGGGTTAAGGTGTAGCTAAAAGAAAAATCTCGGCTCTCAATTTCTGATGATGGAATGGAAAATTCAGACCCTGGAGACAGACAGCTAAGTACAGGGTCCACCATTTTTAGGCTATGATCTGTTATAAAAATTACTTAACCACTTTGAATTACAGCTTCCTAGTCTATAAATTAAGATTAGAATACCTACCCTGACCCTAATTAGGTAAGTATGCATATGATAAACCTTAAAGCAACCATTTAGAAAAATAAAAACTAAAAGAGGCATGCTAATAAGTCAGTATTAGGATTCAGCAGATAAAGTAGAAGAGTAAGGAAAGGTCTAGAGATGGCAGGAAAAGAAGAACAAATGGAACAAATAATAAACCAGTACCTACCTACAACCTGGTCACAGGAGTGAAATAAGAAGCATTTCAGCACAATGCCTGATTCATATTGATTCTCTTTTCTTTGCCCTCTGATTTTAAAAGTGAGTCCTGCCCTGTACTACTGTGAAACCATTTTGCATATAAAGTATTCCCTAAGTCCTTGTAGGCAGAGAAGTCACCAGTAGCCACAGTTCTCCCAGTAACCATTCCCAGGTTAGTCACAGAGGACCTCCAGAGTGGGAGTAGCTGTGATGTCTGAACAAACCCAGATATTTTATATAAGACAGCTTGTAGTGGGCAAACGAAAACAAGCTGGCACATCCCAGCTTGCAAACCTGGTAGTCTCCAGAAGTTTTCCCCTAGGGCAGTTTTCTTACTCCCTCTTTTTTGAAAGTTTCTTCCTTCCACAAGTGCCACCTATGTGCAGCCAGTCTCTTAGGCACTGGGGATAAAGTTCTCACCACCACTCACTCATCCCCAGCCCCAGAAATCCACGCTGTGAAAGGAAAGACAGATTATTGCTGTCCAGTGTGACATGATGTAGGTTTGCAGAGGTGGCTTCTGAGACACTGAGAAGCAGCAACCACTCTCCCCAGGGGGTCCTTGGGAAGACTTCCAAAGCTGCTGATTCTACGGACACCAATTTCTGAGCAGGTATTCATCAGGTAATGAGGACAAAGACATCCCAAGGAGTAGGAACAGCATGTGCAAAGAACATAGGGCATCACAGATGGCTTACATGAGTGCCCCTTATGGAAGTGGCTTCCTGGCTCCTGGAGTTAGTAGCCTCATCTGGACCTTGTTTCTGCTGACAGCAATAAGAACATTGCTTTTTCAGGGAAGGATTCCAAGTTATTATGTTGACAGCAGGAGTCCCAAGCACGGAGAAAAGGAGAAAAAGGTGGTGCACAGGTGTGATGAAAACATACTTGTGGCCTAGGGATCAACATGAATATCCCAATAGTGTTTCCCAGCATTCACCTTGTTCAACTTGGCTGCTGGCTCTAGAGAAACTTGACAGATTGAGATGACATTTCCATTACATCTGTCTGCATTAAGCACCCCCCTGCTTCTCTTCACAGTTTCCCATGAGACATCTTGGCGGGTTACCGTAGCTGGAAAAAAAATGGTGCAATAAGAAATGTACTTTTCCATCAAAAACAACTTGCAGTTTGCCAAAATATTGTTACTCCTTCACACCCCCCCTTTTTCTGTACATCACCATATGTACGTGATCTCTTTCCAGAACAGCAATAACATGACCAACTGCTCTGTGCCAGACATTTGCAAATACGGTCTCTTTTAAACGAGGCGACATCCCTGTGAGATCACCATCATTATCTCCATACTGCAGATGAGACATCTGAGGCCCCAGCAGCAAGGGATCTGCCCAGAGTCACACAGAGCAGTGCTCTCTGACTCCAGAACAGTTTCCAGGTCAATCACACTGGTCTCCAATTCCCATTGTTAACAAAGCAACCCATATGCAACAGCATTTGCATTTTGGGTTTCATTTTCTAGCCAGGTAAATCCAGCAAGTATCATATTATTTATTTGCACTCTCTGCCAGACCTGTGCTAAGGGTCCAGAGGGAAGTAAGGCTTGGAGGCTGCCTTCGAGGAACACGTGACTGCTTTTCTCAAATGTCTGTGCCATTCCAGTAAAACACTGAAATGAAAGGTTGGCAAAACAGTCCTTAAGTGTGACATACTCATATTTCCTAGTCTAATCTGCACCATTTAAACACAAGTGTTTGCCATGACCCACAAAATTGATTTCACTACATAGTGAGTATTATCCCACAGTTTGAAAACCTATGGTGTTCAAAAGTGAGATGTCACATAAACAGTCAAGCTTTTAGCAGATTGGGAAGGATTTGTTAATAAGAAACCAAGATGCTACTAACTCTCAACAAACTTTACCTTTATCTTTATTTTACCTTTACCTTTTACGTGGGCTGCATGGATCCACACTCACACCCAGCCACGACAATAAAAAGAGAGCATTTTTTTTCCAAAAATGTCTTTAGGCGTCCTGAGATAGGTTCCAGTTGGATTGGAACAGTCACTTGGGGAGACAGAATGCCTGGATCAATAACTAAGCATCCCTAACACTGAGTGAAGACCCCAGAAAAGAAAGAGAAGTCAGAATGGGACTTTGCGAAGGCCACCAAAACATCTCCCATGGATACATGGGCACACTCTTAATCTTCTCCTGCAGCCTGGGAGGAGGGGAATGCTAACACCACCTATAGAGGCAGAAAGTGAGATCAGAGAAGTAAAGTCAGTGGCTCCACTAAGAAAAGGCAAGAAGGGCATTAGAGGTTCTGCTGTATCTCCAGACCCTTTGTGTTTGGATCAGAGTACATTTCATGAACAACAAAGCTGGGCACATATAAAAAGGATTATTGTTTCTTGCATTTTATTACTCTGGGATGCATCAGTAAAGAGAAGTCTTTTAATAGAAGAGAAATGTCTACCTCTGTAAGAAAACTACAACTCCCAACTCTTCAAAAAAAAAAAAAAAAAGCCCTGTAGGAACACAATGAATAAATACTTTTTCAGCATTTTTCCAAAAAGCATAAGAAGAAAGTTTCCCATCTTCCATCACTCATAATTAAGGTCGAGCCCTCCTTTCAGACCCCTGCTTTTCTGAGAATTTACAATATTTCACATAGAAGCTTTCTTTGCAACTACAAATTCAGATGCAAGTTCTCAGCCTCTAACAAAATGGCTTTGTAAGCCATTTTCCCCTGTTCTGTTTGTTTTAATTTCCCAGAGAACCATCTGCCAAGAGTCATAGAATCAGAGACTCAGAAATTCAATGAGGAAAGAGACTCTGGAAAAAAGTTGGTCCAAGCCTTTTCTCAAGTGAGAAATCAGAGGTCCCAAGACATGGAGGCATGGGTTAGGGGCAATGAAGAACAGGAGCTGGACTGGATGCTTCAAGTATATTAGATCTAGTAATTTATGTACAAATTTGGAATAGCTCCTGCTGTATGATAAGTGCTCTTAAATGGTGTTCTTCTCTATGACTTAGTTAAAACCATGTCTATTGTTAATATGCAAACAAAGGAATGAAACTTCAGAGGTTAAGTTAAATTACTCAAGTTCACACAGTTTGTAAGCTGGGGAGCGAAAATTTAGATCTAGTTTTTCTAGCCTTAGCTACAGCACTTTCTTCTATGATCCTGCCTAGTACAGCTGAACTGAGAGCACCTGGATTTTTTTTTTTCTACATGTTTTTTTCCTACATGTGTCCTTTTCCCCCATTACTCCATCTCTGGTCCTCTAGGTTTCCCATCCACAGAGGGGCCTGGGGATAACTGAAAACAAAAGCAAGGCAAACAGGAGGTCCTTGAAAGGAAGAGAAAAGCAGGACATAGGCCTTGGCCCCACAGGTCACTCCCAGCCTGGGATGGGATCAGCAAGTGCTGGGGGAAAGTAGTTCTCAACAAGACCTTAAACAAGACCTCCTGCCAGGGGACTCTCTCCATTGGAAAGAAACCAAAATGGGAGGAGCCTTGAAGCTCTGCTCAAAACCTTTCCTCCCTAGGACTTTAGATTCTGAGTCTCTGATCCACATCTACCTTGGTGTCTTTAGCTGCCCCTTCCCAACAAAGGCTGAGCCATCCTAGGACACAGGATGTCGGTCTCTCCCTGTCCTTGCCTGTCCAGGCCCTGCCCTTTCTGGTTCTTTCTCTAGCTTTCTGAGCTCCTCTTGCCCAGCCTACCAGAAGTGCCACCCCTCCACTGATGCTTCACAAACTTTACACAGCTTTGAGTCTGGCTTCCCTGTTGTCTTCTATATGTGAACTTGTCAGCCTACCCAGCAGAAAGGTTTGTGTCCTTCTCTGATCTTTTTCCATGTTTAGATGTTATCCACACCATTCTGACACACCAACCTCCAGGGGCCTGGCGAATCTGTGACATAGTACCTGCTGACACATAATGTTACGCTACCACAGGAGCCAAATGCTTAACAATACACCCTCAACCCACTCTCCTCCCTCAGACCTGATTCTATTCTTCAGTGAGCCAAATGTTCATGGCAAAATGTTTCTATGCCTACATCCAATAGTGTATCACTAGGAACTCCAAAGAACGTTGTACAACCTGCTACTCCCATGCCTATGATCCTCAAGCCCAGTGTACAGCCTGGAAAATGAGAATGCAGGGAGGTTTCAGGGACTTCCTTCTGCTTATTCAAAGGAAATAAAAGGCAGGAGGAGCAAAGGGAAAACACTTTGATTTAGTACCTCCCATCCCTATGTCCAGTGGTGCTCTGGACCTGAGGCTCTAACTCCTGCTGAGAGTAAGAAGGGAAGGGGCAGTTTGTTTCTCTCTGGAATTTTCTCTCTGCAAATCATTCATTAAATTCTTCATTTTGGGAAGAGGGATTGAAAGAGGGATAGGAGAACAAGGGAGGGGGAATCAAGTTATACTTACAGGTACAAATTTCCTCTAATGAGTGTGAGCATTATGTCTACCTAAAATGTGCCAGTAAACTTAATTAATTTTAAAACATTATTCCTTTTGGGTCTAGCTCTCCATTTTGAGTTTTTCTATTGATAGTGGAGGTAGAGGTGGGGGACCCTCATCCATCAGCAGCTGCCTCTGGGTACAAAGCTGGAGACCTCAAAGGCTGGAAGCTAGAGTAGAAAGGGAAGGCTGGAAACTTAGGTTCTACCTCGGTTTCATCTTTCTTGGGAACGTATCCTGGAGGCAGATCACTGCCTCGAAAGAGAACATTGGGCTCTAAGCCTGTGAGACTGTTTTCCAATGCTTTTGTAGCAGTGGCTCTGCTGCCAGCGGTTCTCCACATCCACACCCCCACCTGCAGCCTCTTGGGGCTGCTTGATTGGGATGAGCCAAGAGCAGGAGTTCACTTACTCCGTGGGGATGTTTCTGCTTCTCTCCCACCCAGATGTCAACAGCTGGCTGCTCACCTTTGGATTCCAGTTGCACAACGTGATCCCTGGATACCCCAAACCAGACATGGATGCCATGGAACCATCCTATGAGCTCACGCACACACAGATGAAAACTCAGGAGTGGGACAACAGCAAGGTAACTCCCACCCATGGCAGCCTACACCTTGGCACCTTCTGATGTTGCAAGAAGGGGTTCCCTCCAGCTTTGCAGGAAAACTGGCACTGATGGAAACCAAGGCAGTGTCTCCACAGTGTCTGCCTAGGGCATTCAGCAAACAGCAACTCTGTCACCAGGCAGGCCATGGGGACCCAGTGAGGCAGCCCATGGGCACAAACTGCATGAAAGAGTTTTGTGTGCCACAGTGAGTTTGAAATTCTACAGAAATAATAAGCCTTTGTCACTGTCTAAGCAAAAGTGCAGGAAGAAAAGACCTATTCTAAATACAAATATGACATTTTCTAAGCACCTAATGCACCTGGCCTTTGGTGACATATTCCACTTAAGTTAACTCACAAATATCCTATGGTGTTTTCGTCCTTATCTTGCAGATTTAATGCCTGAGGCTTCTCAATATCATGCAGAAAGGAGGGTTAGAGCTGGAATCTAATCCCAGATTTGTCAGTTCTATATCATCTTATTAAGTAAAGAGCCTGGCACACTATAGGTGTTCAAAAACATTTCTTTTCTTATCTTCCTTTTATATCCCAATTTCAAAAACTTAGCTTATATATCTGAAAAGATCCTTAAAAACAGTCCCATCCCACTCCCTTACTTCAAGCATTCATTGGCTCAATCCCTAACCACACCATTCATATATTCTTCACTGGTTGCCAACTCTATGCCCCGCCTTATGTTCTTCCCACTTAATGCAGGGGTGAATCAGGCAAAGACAAGGCCATCAAGGGAATCCCAACCCAGGGCACAATATGGAAGAGCAGGGCTGCCATACAGCATCCTGGAGCTGCTAGGAAATTTTCCCATCCATATCTTATTCCAGGCTTGTTCCTTCAGGCCTCATCTTAGCTATCTCCTCCCCTCAGATTAAAGAAGGCAGGTCTGCACCTCTATGTTTAGGTGGCAATTTATATTTTCCTCTTACACAGCACTCCCCACATTATATCTTAATTCCTGTTTTCTTTCTTGTCCCTTCACCAGACTCTGAGCCACAACAGCTTAAGTCTCCTTAAGTATCAAGCATACTGGCTACCTACCACCACACAGAAAACTTTTATTGAAGTTGTTGATTGAAGAAGTAACCAGCCCACTTTACAGATAAGGAGACCAGAGTTCAGAGAAAAACTTAACCCAGGACACTTGCTGGGAAGTGCCAGAAGGCAGTGATAACCCAGACCTACCTGGCTTTCCTCTTTCTGCCTCCCTGTGCTGCCTTAGCCCTCTCCTGTCCCCACCACCCCCAGGCTCTGCCCCAGATGCCCCAGCATCGGCTGTTGCCAGGCTGATTGCAACAGTACAGCTCTTTTCTCCCCTGCCAGCTTCCCTTCTGCACTCCACAGTCCCTGTCTCTGACTGCCTGTTTGCAAACCTCGCCTGTCAATGAATTATTGATTTCTGCCCTTGGCAAGCATCAGAGATCTTTGTTGTTGAGCACTCCAGCTTTTGTGAAACTCTAGGAAATAATTGTTCACAGACAGGGTTCTATTAATTATAAAGAAAACTTAATTTCAGTGGGAGGTGACAGGCCTGTTTCTAAAGCCATTTCCCTGGGTTGCTGACAAGGCCCTGGAGCCCTTCTGATCATGTCTTCCCCGAGCTCCCCGAGCCATGGGCAAAGATGGCATCCCAAGATAGTAGGGCCTACCCTGTCCCCCAAGCAGCCAAATGTGGGGTCACCTGAGCAGCCCTAAAGAAGCACTTTGGGGCAGAGGCTCTCCTTGAAAAATCACAAGTAAATACAGTACAGAGCAATAGAAGAGAAAGAGAGCTGATACAAATCAGTTTTTCTCTTACTGTACCTTTATTTATTGCTCATCTTTAGTCCCAACTCAAACATGAGCCTTTCTCCATCTTTCTCCATCTGTCTCCTCCACCTTCAGCCTGAGCTAAAGCCTTGTTTTCTTCTCCCTACTGCAGCAGCCCTTGAAAATGAGCCTCTGAGATCAGACAGAACTGGCTTTGAAGGTTGGCTCGGTATTAGCTGTATTGCTATAAGCCAGTTATAACTTTTCCAAGTCTTAGTAGCCTTAGGGGGAAAAAAACATAATACCAGTACTTACCATAGGAAATTACTGTGAAGATCAAATGAGACAATGAATGGTAATGGTTTAGCTTGAAGATCAATAACAGTTAGCTATAGCTGTTATGCTTACCTGTCTGAGACCACCTGATATTACATTGTGATTGCAATTATGGTTGTGCTGTCTGGGTGGGCAAAGATGAGGTCTGATTCAGTTCTACATCTGCAGTGCTCAGAAAAGGGAAGCCCAAGCAGAAGCTCCTGGAACAGTCTCTGGAGAGAAGGGTAGGTGGGTGGGTGGGTTGACTGATGGATGGGGACAGCTGGACGTCCTGGTGATAAGCAATACAGATGGATGCTACAGGTTAACAAATATGAACAGATCTGACATTTAAACTGGTCATTAAGATTTGTTTCCTCTCTCTCTCTCTCTCTCTCTCTCTCTCTCTCTTACTGTCCTCTTTCATCAGTCTATCCTTGGAGTACAATGTGAAGTGCAGAAACAGCTCAAAGCCTTTGTCACCTTAGAACGCTTTGACCAGCTCTATGGCTCCACAGTCACCAGCTGCCAGCAGGCCCCAGAGACAAGGAAGTTTGCATCCAGTGGCTCGGTCTTTGGCAAAGGGGTCAAGTTTGCCTTGAAGGATGGTCGAGTGACCACAGACATCATCAGCATGGCCAATGAGGATGGGCGGAGGGTTGCTGCCATCCTGAACAATGCCCACTACTTAGAGAACCTACACTTCACCATCAATGGGGTAGACACCCACTACTTCGTGAAACCAGGGCCTTCAGAAGGTGACCTGGCCATCCTGGGCCTCAGCGGGGGTCAGCGAACCCTGGAGAATGGGGTCAATGTGACAGTGTCGCAGATCAACACCATGCTCAATGGTAGGACTAGACGCTACACAGACGTTCAGCTCCAGTATGGGGCTCTGTGCTTGAACACCCGCTATGGGACGACGCTGGACGAGGAGAAGGCGCGGGTGCTGGAGCTGGCCCGGCAGAGGGCTGTGCGCCAGGCGTGGGCTCGAGAGCAGCAGAGACTGCAGGAAGGGGAGGAGGGCCTGCGGGCCTGGACAGAGGGGGAGAAGCAGCAGGTCCTGAACACAGGGCGGGTGCAAGGCTACGATGGCTTCTTCGTGATCTCCGTGGAGCAGTACCCAGAACTGTCAGACAGCGCCAACAACATCCACTTCATGAGACAGAGCGAGATGGGCCGAAGGTGACAGAGAGGGCTAAGGCCTGGACTTCTTGCCAAAGACAGCTACTCTTTTGTGGCCGCATACCTGACTGTGTTGTACTTTAAAAAAAAAAAAAAAAAAAAAAGACCTTTTCTAATAAGTGCAGAAAACAAAAAGATACTGGTTGCATTGTTAATTCATGCAACATTCTTTTTTTTTTTAAAGAAAAGAAAAACACAGATTTGGCCTTCACACATTTTTTGCAAAGAACAGAAGGTATTTTTTTTTTCTGTAGTGTGATCACAACGAAAACTTTATTGTCTTTTGTTCCCTTTCTCCTTAAGGAATTCTCCCTGTTGTTTGGGGTACTTTTCTCTTCCCTTTGGGATACACGTCCCCTGGGATATGTCCTCATCCGTTGCTAGGTACCCAGTGTGATGTGAGACACAAGTGTCTGTGCTGACTTGTCTCATGTGCAGCCCTTTCTTCTTTGACTGGGGTCAGGCAGGAGTGAGGGTGCTGAGAGTGGTGAGCCTGTAGGACCTCAGGAGTTTGGGCTAGGCCCCCACAGATGAATGACGGGCGCTTACTCACTGTGCTCTGTGCCTCCGGAGGACCACAGATAGCTTCATCTTGCTCTGGAAAATATCATGATGCCACTCAGCACCTTTCCGGACTGCCCCGAACTCCTCTCCAAGCTTTATATTTTGATGCTAAATGAAATCCCTCCTCCCTTTTGCAAATCTCGTGTAATTGTCGGTGCCACCCCCATTCTGGGATAGAGGAATTGTCCCCAGATCCTTTCCCCAGTCTGGTGACATAACATCCTGGAGCTACGAGCCCCACCCTCTTCAAGAGGTGAAAGCACCCAGGATGTCTGTGATTGGTTGATCCTCCATGATGTCCCTTACTCATCTCCTCTCTCCCAAAGCCAGATGTGAGAACCAGCACTGCACAGCGAGCCCTCGGTGTGGGCACCACGTCCAGGGAAGGGAAGGATGCCCCTCCCCATGACTGCGGGCACCTTTTCTCCACTGCTCAGCTGCCACCACTGAGAAAGGACAGGAAGGTGAGAGGTGCTTGGTGGCCTTTGATCCTGGAAAGATACAGAATAAAAAAAGTCAGCCAAAGAGAAGAGTAAGCAAAGGCACGAGCCAAGCATCTTTCTGACCAGCTCCTGAAGTTGCCTCTGCCTCCCCTGTGCAGGCTCATCCCAGAACTGGGGTACAGCAGCCTGGGCCGTCAGGAAACCCCTTCTGTGAACTTCCTCTAGAAAACAACTTCCCTCTAGAGAAGCCCAACCAGGGTTTGGTTTTATTTTTTAAAGAGAAAAAGAAAGGAGCTACTTTAATGTAGCCTTTCAGGGGTGTACAACTCCACTACCATCTGGGGCCGGTCCTGAGGCCAATGCCCGTGGATCAGGAGGCCAGGCCAGCATTGTTCCTGTGAAGACCCATGTCTGCATCATCAGGAAGAGGCTGGCAGCCTCCCAGAAGCCGACACAGCCCACGGCTGGAGGCTGCCCAGGGGGAGGCAGCAGCTAGGAGACCCGGAAGGCCAGGAGGGTAGAGAAGGGCAGCAGCACAAGCTGGGAGTTCCTTGTTCAAGGCTCTCATTCCTGGTTCATCTGCCTAATTACCATTGTTACGACCACTCACAGGAGGCTCTGGGAGACAGGAGAGGGAGCCCAATGCTTCCATTTGAGCTAGGCTTCTTAGAAAATGGGACTTTATGGGTTACATTGACATTAAGTGTGGAAAATGAATTCTGAGTCCGAGCTATTCCCCGTGGAAACCTTGTTGGACTGATAAGCTCATGGCACCTTTATAGCCTTACTCACAGAGTCTTCAGAACGTGACACAAGTTAATGAAACCAAGAAGGTCTCTTACTGCATGAGAACCGGAGCAACATGTAGTCCGGGTTCTGCCTGGCACAGGGAGGTATTCAGAACTTCTCGGGGAGGGGAGATCTTGCCTTACTACGTCATTAGAGGATGTGTTTCGCTAAGTGCTCTTCCTGTTTCCAAAAAAAAAAAAAAAGTCACACTGCCTCAACAGTGTGCTGTGGCCTGTTTGTCCACTGGGTGTCCCTTGCCTCTGGATCCAGAGCTCAGCTGAGTCAGATTCACTGCTCCCCAGGCCCGCTGCACATGCCATGCGCTGCTTTCTTGGATGGACTGGAAAACAGTTTGGTCTGAAGAACACCAAGTTAGTTTTGTTGTTTGTTTCTTTGTTTGTTCCAAAAGAAATTTATGCCTCTCTAAATGCACTCCTGCTACAAAGGTCACTGGGCAAACTTGCCTACCCGCTGACCTGGTTGAGCATTCCCATCTTGGCTGCCCAGCCTCAGCTGAGGACGTGTGCTTGGAGGTCAGAGACAACATATGGTTCAAGGGAACCATCTCCCTATACCTCCCCAGCTCTTCTGTCCCTCTCCACTGCCCACCTCCCCAAAAGGATACAGTGGACTAATTTTAAGGATCAAAAGCACAGAGAGTTATTAGGTGTTCCTTGATTTAAAGGAATAATCCTATATAAATTTTTTCCTGGGCTGCATGCCCGGCTTCTGCAGCCCTAAGTGTTAGAGAGGAACTGTGGGGTGGACAGTTCCATGTCCCTTGGTGTTACACTGTGCTGTCATACAGAACAGAGGACCTGGCCTTGGCCCTTTGAAGCTGGTTCCCATTCAGGCTGGCAAGTGACTCAGGACCTCCCCTCTCAGTCTGTTCCCTCAGACACCAGCAGTCCCAAACTCATGGCAAGGATGAGTCTGAAGGTATATACACCAGAGTTCTCGGCGTCTATTTAGTGCACAGCAAGCATCAGCCCCTAGCCTCGATGGCACCTTTTGGCACTAATCAGTCAAAACTCGTTCCAATCGGTGAAGTGGTCAGAATCAGGTACTTCCCAGGTGCCTGATTCTGCAGTAAGTTGGCTTCTGACTCTAGAATGTTTATTTTAGAATAGTTCCTGCTTTCTGCACTCCACAACTGCCAGTCAGCCTCTCTGCACTACCTTAATAAGACCTTATTGATTCTCTGAATTTTTTTTTGGAGACAGGTCTAGCCCAGCCTAGCCTCAAACTCCCAAGTACTAGGACCCAACTTCATCTTTTATGTGACAAGATTTCCTTTTACCCAACCTCTAGACAGACGTTGGAAGAGAGGATGGTGACAACAGGAGGGAGGGGAGGGACTCCACGGAATACCAACCTTTGATAGCCTCTGACACTTGATTCAGAATTGCTGGCTGAGAAGTAACCCAAGGTCCACACCAGTGCCTGACTTCTACTTAGGGGTAGAGGTTTGGAAACAATCCCTAAGAAACTGACTAGAGGCTAAGAATGGCCAGGAGATGTGTTTCCAGATGATCGGGGTAAGGCGGAGTTGGAAGCAGAAGATGATGCTGAGGCAGGAAAGGTGAGTAAACTGGGCAGTGCTTTGTAGACACAGAAAAAGGAGTCAGAATTTTAAAAAAAGAAGAAAGGACCTTTTCAGCTGTGATTTTTAAGTCTCACCTTTATAGACAGCGGTGATTTCCATTCTGCAAAGACAAGGCTTTCAGTATGAAATCTGAGAATGTAATTTGACCATTTGCAGCTCTGTGTCTGCAGTGGTCCTATGGGGACAGCAGGGCCACTGAGCTTGGTGCCCGGCAGGAAGGAGCTTGCTGGCCCTGAGCAGGGTCCCAGGCTCAGGGGTTTGACTACCTGACACTCCAAGTCCCGTCTGTCCTCCATTCTTCACAGCAGCCACTAAGCCAAGGAGGTGGCACCTAGTCCTGGTCAGGGGACTCTGCTCCTGACGGGTCCCAGAGAGAACCCAGCTCCTCCTTTCCCTCGTTAGGACTAAAGCCTTCCCTTTACGGCACATTGTTCCCAGCTAGGGTTGTACACTTACCTGTAGTTCAAGGCCCTTTTATTTTACCTTCCTGAACAGCAAACTCATTTTAAAGACTCATTGCTCAGGTGACCGAAACTTTATCCTCTCCAACCTTTACATTCTCAAAAACCAGCTTGGGACCTTGACTGCCCCGTTAGTGGTGCGCGCTGAGGTTTCATTATGGATGTGAAAGATCAGAGTCGGGGAGCCCTGCCTGGGGGCCTCTGTCATGTTTCCTTTCCCCTCTGAAATGCCAAAGGCATGAAACTGGGTGACCTCCTGGTCCCCAAGAAAATGTGATTTCTTCTGAGGGCAAACTGCCAAGGGAGGACTGGCCCTTGGGCCGGCTCAGCGCTCCCAGTGGAAGCTGAGCGGGAGGCGTCTGGCAGTGCCCCAGCAGCCCCGGATTCACCCACCACCAGAACCTCCCTTTTCTAAGTCTGCCTGTTGTTCTGAGGACTTCTGAACCTGCAGCTCCGGCAAAGGACTGTGCCGTGCTGCCTGTGGGTGACCAGCGCTGGAGACTCTGGCCTTACCATGTGCAAATAGTTTTCCTGAAGTCTGGAACTAATTTTGAGAAGTTTTTTTCTCAACACTTTTGTGTTTCTAACACTGTATTCTTGACTGTGTAAATACCAACAAGGTTGTAAATAAATGCAGATGTAGATACCTTCTAGAAAAAAAAAAGCATAAAAACAAAACCAGAAGTGATCCCGTGTAGCCTTCGTTGACAAATAAAAGAATATTTTGTGTTTAAAGGTGTTTGGTGGCCTTTGTTGGGAGATGGTGGCTGTTGACCTGGAAGAAGACTCAGTCCTATGCCCCTGAACTCCTTGTAAGCCCTCAAGGCCTGGGCCAGTGATGTAGCTCAGCGCCTGCCTGGCAAGCGTGAGGTTGTGAATTCAATTCCCAGTACCAAAAAAAAAAAAAAAAAAAAAAACCTAGACCTTTCCTGAAGAGGGGACCAGGCGTTGGCTGCAGGCACTGCCCTGTCCACAGTGTGACTGCTTTCCACAGGGTGCGCTTGGGGAAAAGGAAGAAAACTCCTTTACACTGAGAGTTTTTCCCACTTTGTGCTTTTAATGTGTTTTTTTTTTTCTTTTTTAAGCTAAGGTCGTTATAATTATAGCACATGGGTTGTTCTTCATCCTGCTTTTAACCTATCAGCCTTTGGAGACAAGGGCAACAGCAAGTCATTTAGGAAAGTTTGTGTATGAAGCCAGCTCCCTGGTGGGAATGGGAACCCTTAGGGAAATCCAGGAGATTGTCCTTTGTTAACAGGAATGAGGGCAAAGGCCTCATCTCACCCACTGGTCTCAGCACTGGCCCTTGGACAAGGAGCCCCGGCTGCAGGCCCTTTCTGTACCTGGGTCAGGGAAGGCTCCAGCCCACAGCACTAGGTGGGGGCTGTGAGGCACTGGAGGTGGCAGGAAAACCCTGCTGTTGGAGTCAGGCCACCGGGCTCCAGCACTTCCCCTGTGATCATCTCTAAGTCATTTAACCCTTCCAAGCCCAAAGTGCTCCAGTGATACTGACCCCTCCTGATTACTGCTCTGGTCCTTTCAAGGAGGGAGCAACAAAAGGCCTCACTGCTGGGAACTCTGGGGACAGTGACACAGGGTAAGTTTTCTGCCTTTCACCTCCCTCACCTTAACAGTTCTCCAAAGTCTAGTGAATATCTGCTCTGCAGTGGTTCTCAAACTTTATCCGGAATCGGAATCGGCTTGAGGGCTGATTAAGCACAAGCTGTGGACCCCACCCAGGATCTGAGTCCTAGGCTGGCGGTGGCATGCCCTAGAATTTGCTTTCCAGAAGGTTCCCAGGCGATACTACTTTGGGAACCACTAACTAACTGCATTAACCTGTGTGCTGTTTACAGAACAGGCAGCTTAGAGGCACTCCAGATGCCGTTGCCCAACTAAATCTGCACTTCCGCTAATAAAACGAGAGATTCATTCTGCCCTTCTGCCTCTTCCCCTTAAATACCATGGTCCAGCCAGCTGCACGGGGGCATCCTGCAGCCCAGGCAGGCCCCAGACTTTCACACCTGCAGGCCTTTGTGCAGTCTCTTCAAGTCCAGCTGAAATAAATTTCTAAAGCCCTCCTGGCTCCTTCCCCTTAAAGGGGACATCTGCCTGTGCTTTTCAACATTGTATTACTCTGGGGTATGAGTTCCTGAGGGCCCCGCAGGCTATGGCAAAACTTCTGCCTGTGTCTGCAGCCCAAAACAGATGCACATCAGCTAAGGTCAGTCTTCTCTTTAGTCAACCACCCCCTCTGATGCACTGTATTTGAGAAAGTGGGGTTCTCTGCTAGATGGAGCCCTCACTGTCTTGCCAGCCCCTGCACTGCCTGCTCCACGCCCATCAGGGCAAAACTACTGCAACTGCAGCAAGGCCTCCAAGAAGCAAGAGGGGCAGAGGAGAGCATGTCCTTCCCAGCTTGGCCCTGACTGATGTGACCCCTCCACAGCCCCAACATCAAAACTGTCTGGCATTCAGGCTTTCTGGATCCCCTGGAAGCCATAGAAAAAAGTCTATCACTACCCAAGGGCCCACCCCTTGGCATTCCCTGTGCCACATCAGGCATTCCCTGTGCCCTTGTCAAGCCCAAACTAATCAGCCAGGGATAACCGCCAGGTGGGCTCCAGCCCCCACCCACAGACAAGTGCCCTTCCAAGGTCTCATGGACTATAGGAGTTGTGAAGATATTCTTTCAGCCTTGAAGAATCCAAAACACCTTTGTGGGACCACATGTCTTACAAAGACAAATATCCCTTGTCAGGGGAAGACGTAGTCTTCACACTCTAAAGGAGAAGCTGAAATGTTTCCCTATGTGCCCGGTCATCTGCGAGCCCAACCTGCCCATTGGGAAGTGTGATTCACAGTATCTGCAGAACTTTTAAACAGTGCCCACATGTAGGATGACCAGTCATAAAAGGAGTATTTACTGGACCAAGACCAAAAAACCTTTGAAATTCCCTCTCATGGATATCTACATCCTCATACAGGGTAAGAATCTATGAGACCAGGGTGGGAGAGATGGGGTCATTCTTATACATGTCATAACACTGAGAGGATGAATGGAAGGAGAATGGATGATTGCGTGAATAAATCCCAAACCAGGATGAGGAAGAATTGTAATCAACCAATAGTGAATGAGCACTCCCTGTATATCTTATATACCCCAAGCAGCCTTAGAAGATCTAAGTCTAAAGACTCGGAAAAGAGACTCTGTGATAGAGACCAGGGAATGTGTTCTACATCACTACTCCAGAAGCCTCCGCATCCAGGCTTGTGAGAACCCAGAAGTCAGGGAGAGGTGGCCAGAATCCCAGTCTCTGGTATCAAGAGGCACCAGAAGTTTGAGTTCAGTAGAGGCAGAGACTGCCAGCGTTATAGTGGAAACAGGACAAGGCTGCCAGGGGCTCCGGCACTACTGTGTAAGGGTATGAACTACCTGGTCCCAGGGCCAGGGCAAGACCCTAAAGGAAGGTTCAGGCTGAGGGCCTGGAGGAATGGGAAAGGCAAGGTTCCCAACCTGGCAGGGTAGCTGAGCAGAAGCCAGAGTGTCCACAGCTGCAGGAAGGACCAAGTCCTTGGGGATTTAAACCGATCTCCTGCCATAGCCATGACTGTGACAGCAGACCCAGCACCCAGCTGCAATGTCTAATGCGCTTCTACCTGCTAAGCCTGTGATTTGAGCTAGAAACTCAAAGACTAGCTGAGGAGGGGAGTCTCCACGAGCTAAGAAAGAAGCTCCATTGAAAACCACTTTCCACCTGGTACTGATAAAAAAAAAAAAAAGAAAGAAAGAAAACCACTTTCCACAGGGCCAAGGAAGGAGAGTGCAGGGTGGGCTAAGTGGCTAGAGGAAAGAATCTTGGAGAATTTCCAGAAGAGGTGGATTTAGTGAGGAGTGGAACAGGCAGGAAAGGCTTCCTGGTGAGAGGAACACATGCTGTTCAGGTGAGCGCGAGGAGCCCGATGCTTCAAGCCCCATTCCTGTGAGCCCAGACCAGGAAGGCATGAAACCAAACTTCCCAGCATACCCTAATCTTTTCACATAGCAGAACACACAATGGTTGATGTTTACACGTAGGACCCACTGCCCAGGCCCCTTGATATTTGCTGTGTTACATGCAAAGCCCAGCAAGTAGATTTGCATGTAACTGTCTCCCCACTCAGCAAGCATATCAGAGTGCAAGTGGGGGGGAGTAGTTACTTTACTCACGACTTCCTTCTGACACACTGCATCTATTTATGACAACAAAAAACCAGGAACAATTGCTACCTCCTTTTGTCTTCTCTTTCCATCTTGGGTGGGAAGTTCCCCTACACTAGATCCTGAGTGGAGGACTTATCTGAAAGTAAGGTCTTAGGAAGTGGTCCCAGGAAAAACAGATGGACAGAGGAAGGTGAGAGACAAAAAAGGAGAGAGCAAGCCAGTCAAGGATGTGAATGCAAACACAGCCCCAAGAGAATAACTTTGGCGCAGGCCTAAAGGGGATTGCAAAGACAGTCTAAGTCAGGCCTGCTCATTGAATTGTTGGGAGGGGGCTGGAACATTTACACCTCCACAGCTGTCAGTCATACTCAGGGCTGCCCCTTGGGAGGTCAATTTCCAGGCACTTCTGGTTCTCTGCGCATTTAGGCAAAAGCAGCCCCAGCAGCCTGAGAATAGTCTGCCTACAAAACCTGGCAGGCACTGGCTGTTGACATGGAAAACACAGTCTTCATTCATTTCCATCCAAGGGGAAGCTGGTGGAGTCTCACAGTAGGTGTTGCAGACTCTTTTTCTGCTTCATACTGGGCACCTAGTAAATGTCCATCGCACATTGGCTAGTGAGGGAGGAAGCCAAGAGAGAAGCAAAAATAATCACATGCACTAAGTTGACAGAGGGCAGGATTCCACCTGTTTGCTTAAACTAGCATATCCTTGGCAGCTGGCACAGGGGGCATTCATCTCCCCTGTGAATGATTCTATGAGCAAAACTCTGGGGTCTCCTGACTTCTGGGGTCCCCTTCCTTTCTTGCTTGACTCTATCAGTGCTGCCAGCAACCACGGAGCACTTAGGAGCAGATTACAAGGACCCTGCCATCTGAAAACCCTCTTCACCGAACAAGTGCTGCCCAACGGGTAAGTACATTGCTGGCCCTGTCTCCCTAATCAGATGCTTCTGGGTCTGTAGCTCAGTAGGCGCTGCTATAGACCCAGGTGCTTTCCGCATTAATCTCATTTGAACCTGCAATCATGTTCACAGTAGGCGTGACACTTCCCGTCTTGTAGGTGTGCAGTATGGCCTGTTATTCATGATCTGTGCTATTATTGATGGAATGAGAATGTGAATTCAGTTTTACCTCTCTGCAAGTTCTTGGCCAGTGATGGCAAACCTTTTAGAGCTTTCAGTGATAACAGCCAGCCAGCTGTGGCACAGGTACCACAGGTTCACCACTGTCCTAGGCTGTTTATACCTAAATGTGGGTGTCAGGGATCCCTGGTGTGCAGGGCTTTACACTCTGAACAGTCCGGACTGCACAGATGGGCAGAGACCAGACAGACAACTATGTATGTTTGACTTCCTCTGCAACTCTCCTAATTTTCAGGCATATTCTCTCAGGTCAGTGTCCACTTCCACCCAAAATCATACAGATGGCTGGAACGTATGTAGGTGAGAATTCTGATTCTCTCCACACACAGTTGATCTGCCCTCCAGCTTACCCACCAATAATACAATCACACGTATCCAATCTACACACTAATGATTTCTTCACGTTGATAGCGCCACCTAGTGGTAACCGGTCTCACTTTTCCTATTTCTCCCGGCTGAAGGTACAAAAACCCGGTGAGATCCGGAAGATCGTAACTTGTCCTGCTCCTGCACTATGTAGGGTTCAGGCAACCTTCACACAGGGACAGGTTCCTCTGACCCGTGTAACAGTCCCAAGGGTGAGCAATGACTCAAAAGATGCTCCAAAAGCACTGAACACACACACAGCTCAGAAAGAAAAAGGAGAACAATGAACTGAAGAGATCTTTTCTTCTCCTGCCTTGGTGTCTTCTGCTCCTTGGGCCACGTCTGCTGTGAATGTGCTGCCCCCTGCGCCCACTGTGCAGACAACTGCAGAAAACACTTCGGAGCCCAAGGCTGGAGGAATGTGGAGAGCACATTACTCTTGACTCCTGCAGCTTCAGGGTCTGTCTTAGGCAGCTTCAAACGAATTGGCAGTAATGGTGAAGGGGTAGTGGTGGTGGTGGAGGAGGAGGAGAAGTAGAAGGACGAGGAGAAACTAGTCTTTCATGAGAGTTGTGCCATGTACCAAGCAACCACGCTGGGTCCTTTGCGTATCCTTGGATGCATTTTGTAAGTGTACGACATTTTTCTCAAAATAAGGCAAAGTTCAGATGGCAGCTAACATGTGGTAGGTGTCAGTTGTGCACCAGACACTTTTCTAAGCATTTAAATGCATTTGCTCATTTAGTCCTCACCAAATTACAAAAAGAGAGGGCCTATTTAGTATTTCCATTTTTCATATGGAGAAGCTGAGGCACGTGTGCAAGGACATGTAGCCAGCAATCCAGATTTGGGAATAATGTGCCAGTGATCATTACCCAGGCTACTCCTGAGCTCAGGGACAAAAAGAAAATGTGTACGCCGATCTGTATGCTGCTGGAAGAGAAGGCCATGTGACTGGGTATTCACAGTACACTTACTTATTTACTCATTCTGCAAACTTTCCCTGAAGGACATCTTTTGCCAGGTGGCAAAAGATAGGTGGGTGCATAGTTATACACTGCCCCTGGTCTGGTGAGGAAGAGAAGAACCAGGTGATTCAGGATGGGGCAGGAGGCACTGGGACTCTGGGAGAGAAGAAGAATCTAGGCACAGTCAGGAAGCATCAGGGCTGGTCTAAGTGAGTCTGTGAACTACCTCACTACACCGCAGATGATGAATTCTTAGCAAATCTGTTGTTGTTTGAGACAAGGTCTCACTATGTTGCCCAGGCTAGCCTCAAAATCACAGCAATTCTCCTACCTCAGCCTTTTGAATGCTGGGATTACAGACATGTTGCCACCACACCCTGCCTCAGCAAACTATTAATCCTTATTGAGTTTGAAAAGCTCCACCAATACTCCCCCTTCATCTTTGTGCCTCCTTCCTAGGAAGAAAAGAGGAATGCTGGCTGATGGGTGGGGAGGCAGGACACAGCTGCTTACAGCAGAAACAGTACTAGCTCCTCCTGGTGTCCAGGCTCCAGATAGATTAGTCTAAACTGCCATCTAGTGGCCAAATGTGCAAGCTGCAGCTATGGCCAGGATCCAGTCTTGCTAGCCAAGCACGGAGGGAAGAAGTCCTAAGAGAGCTGAATCCTTCCTTGGTCCTTAAACAATGTTGAGAGAGACTATCATCTGTCGCGTTTTACAAATGAAAAGGAAACAGACTGCAAAGTGACATGAGGTGGTAATAATTCTCATTTATCACTTGCCAACCACTATGCTAAGCACTTTCCAAGTCATTATCTCATTGAATCTTTTCAAGAATCCCATGAGTACAATTACTTATTCTCTGTTTATTAGCTATATCTTCTGAATCCCTTTATTCTTTTAAATGTTGTTTATGTGTTGGAGAAACCAGTTCATTAAGTGACAGAAGGTTTTACAATCAAAATCCAGCAGATGGTTTTTCATAGTGTCACTTCACCTGTTCCTAATCCTCTACAATTCCTATATGCTGATACATAACTCTAAAGACTTAATTAAATTTATGCTGAATTGTTTTAAGCAAGGCCAATTCCTGTATATTTTCTATTGCATCTGATCAAGAGGTGCATAATATTTGGAGCTCCTACATCTGGTGATGATGTTTTTCTGATATTAAAGCACTGTAAAACTGCTGACTTTATACATCTGTTCTTGTATTGATTGGAATGCTTCTTTTAAGAAAAACTTCCAGGCCAAACATAGCTTAGTAGCACAGTGCCTGCCTGGAAAGCATGAGGTCCTGAGTTCAATCCCTAATACAAAAAAAAAACATACATAAATACTAAAATAAAAAGAATTTTTGAATTGTAGTACCCAGTAAGTTGGAGTAGCTATAGAACCTGGATAAAATGTATACATCAACTCAGGAGAACTCTGAAAAGCAAATCATAGCAGCCAGATTGGGAAAGAAGGTTATAATGTGACATACCCCTCAACTGACAGTGAATATATCTTTTTTCCTCTCTGGAGTCTCCTAATTTTGACTCAAGACCATCAGAAATCCAAGAAAAATATACTATTTTGAGCTCAACGCATCGGAAAGGGACTTCCCACAAGCAGCAGTCTTGGCGTCAGAGGCCACAGACGCCAGGTTTGAGAAGGCAGAGGCTTCTGTCTGACCAGAGAAGGATGGGCCACATTCTCCAGGTAAACTTATGATGTTGTCTCTCCCTAGTTGGCCCAGATGCAAGTGCAATTGCAGGAAGTGAGTATCAGAGGGCAGTAAATAAAGGCCCAGATTGCTGGCTCAAAAAGCAAAAAAGGGAAACAGAATATACTAGGGAGACAGTGGTGGTGACGGAGGAGCTCAGGACAACGAACCCACACGCGTGCTTATGAATGCCTAGACTCACCCCCAGATTTCTCATCACAGGTGCAGGACTGACATAAACAGTACACTATAAACTTTAGCCCACAAACCAGGCCCCAAACTCTCCACTGGGTGGCGCACATACAGAACAGAGTCAAACAGACTGACACTGAAATCATAGTTTACAGAGGGTTGGACAAAACTCGTGGCCTGAACCCCACCTGGTAAATTGCTTTCTTTCAACAAAGCGCAAAAATAAATAAATAAAAATTCTCCTAGAATTTAAATAAGTTATAGTGTTATAACATTTAAAATATTCAAGATACTTGGTATGAGAAGAACCAGAAAAATCTGTCCAGCCAATGCTGAAAGGACACAAATGTTGAAATCACCTAACAAAGACTTTAATTTTTAGTCATTGCTCAAGAAATTAAGATAGATGTCTCTCCATGCAGTTCAGGCGGACCTTAGCTCGCTTTGACTCCCAGGCTGGTCTCAAACTCGCAATGATCCTTCTGCCTCAGCCTCCTGAGTGCTGGGATTATAGGTGTGTGCCACACCTGGTATTATAATAGAGCTCCAAAAGTAAGGATGAACACTCTTGAAGCAAATGGAAAAGATAGAAGGTCTCATAAAATAAAATGTGTAGGCAACCAAATGGAAATTTTGCAACTAAAAAATACATTAATCAAACTTTTAAAAACTCACTTGTCGGGCTCAATAGAGAAGAATGGGGATAATGGAAAAGGAATCAATGAGTTCCAATTTAAACAACAGGGCTGGGGATTTAGCTCAGTGCACAAACGCCTGTCTTGCAAGCGCATGGTCATGAGTTCAATCCCCAATAAATAAATAAATGAATAAAAGATGCACTCTGTAACCAATTTAAACAACAATAAGGGTAGAATGGGAAAGGACTAGAAAAAATGAGTAAAGCCTCAGGGATCTTTGCAACCATATGAAAAGTTCTGATAATGGCATCAGAGTCAGAGAAATAAAGGAGACAGTATAGCACAGGAAGCATGCTTGGATACATGTGCGTAAAAACTCCCCAAATCTGGAAAAAACCATAGACTTACAGATTCAAAATGCTCTCCATGCCCTGGATGAGATAAACACAATGCAATTCATGTCCAGAAACAATATAATCAAACTGCTGAAACTAAGGAGAAAGAAAAAAAACATCAAAAATATCTAGAAAAAAATAATGCATTACTTACCAGGCAACAGTGATTCAAATAACTGTGAGTTTTACATTAGAACCTATGAAAGGCAGGACATAAACATTTCTAAAGTGATGAAAGAAAAAAATGGCAGCTCAAAATTCTAAATCTTGTGACAATAACCTTCAAGAAAGAAGATGAAGCCAGGCATTGTGGCACACACCTATAACCCCAGCACTCAGGAGGCTGAGGCAGGAGGATCATTGTGAGTTTGAGACCAGCCTGGGATACAAAGTGAGCTAAGGCCAGCCTGAGCTACATGGAGAGACATCTATCTTAATTTCATGAGCAATGACTAAAAATTAAACAAAAACATAGAAACGACAAATAAATAAAATACAAAAGATATTCAAAGAATCCAAGAGAAATTAGGAAAAGGGAAAGAAACAATAAAGTAGAAAGCCTAAGTGCAAACATGTCAATAGAGACTTTAAATTTAAAAAGGTCTAAGAACACAACCAAAAGAGAGATGTCAGAAAGAATAAAAATATATGACCTGACCAGCAATTTCGAGGCCCTCGCAGCACTGCAACGAATACAGACAGGTGAGATAGATGACAGATGATAGATGGATAGATAGATAGATAGATAGATAAAATAGATAAATGATAGGTAATAGAGCTATGACCCAACTACATGCTGTATAGAAGAAAATCACTTAAAATCACTTCACATATAATGATATGCATAAATTAATGTTAAAATGATGAAAAATATATATACCATGAAAACCTTAACCAAAAGAAAGCCAGAATAACTGAATGAACATCAAAGAACAATTCAAAGCAAAGAAAGTTACCAACATAAAAAATAGAAGGGTCAGTTCACCACAAGTCATAACTAGCTATGCATGCATTCCGAGATCCAAAGTACAAGAAGCAATAGCTGACAGAATTGAACGAAGAAATATGTAAGTCCACATTTATAGTTGGATACAATAGACTTCAATATGTCTTCTTTAGTAATCAGAATTAGTGGATCAAGAATCAGCAAGAATATAAAGTAACTGTGTAACACCATCAACCAACTAGAGCTCACTGGCAGCCCTACAACGGCAAAATGAATGCATATTCTTTTCTAGTGCACGTTAAATGGTCACCGGTATAAACCATATCCTGAATCATAACACAAACTTTCAGAAATTTAATGTAGTTAAAATATATGTTTAAATCAATAACCTTTCAACCCTAAGAAACTGGAAAAATAAAAGCAAAATAATCAATGCAAGAAAAAGGAGCAGAAATCAAGTAAAAAAAAAAACCAAAAAACTTAAAAATCAACCCAACATTGTTTTTTAAAAAACAGAAATAAAATTAAAGAAAACTCTAGTAAGACTAAGAGAAAAAGAAGAAGATATAGATTACCAGTATTGGCAATGAAATAGAAGATATCACTACAAATCCAACAGAAATTAAAAGAATACTGAAGAGAATATTATTAACAACTTACATGCATAATTTTAATAACTTTAATTAGATGGACCCATTCTTTGAAGATCGCAAATTACCAAAACTCACCCAAGATGAAACAGATACTTTGAATAACACTATTATATAATAATTTAACTGAATTCATAATTTTGATAAAGCTTATGAAAAAACTTTAGGCCCAGACAGTTTCACTAATGAGTTCTACCAAACATGTAAAGAAGGAGTGACATCAATTCTACAGAATCTCTTCCAGACAATAAAAAAGTATAGAATACTTCCCAGTTCATTGTATCAGGCCGGCATTACTTTGACTGAAACAAAATCCTCAACAAGATATTAGCAAGCGAAATCTAGCAATATGAAAAAGAACATACCATGACTGAGTGGTCTGTTCCAAGAATGCAAGACTTACTCAACATTCAAAAATCACACAACATTATTCAGCTCATTAACACTCCAAGGTAAAAATCACAAGGTCTTATCAATTGATACAGAAAAGACTTTTGGAAGTGTTCAGTATTCATGATCAAAACTCTCACCCAACTCAGAATAAAAGTAAATTAATAAAATGCATGTCAAAAACCCTACAAATGACAATGATGACAAAACACTAGATTCCTTCTACCAAGTATCAAAAATAAGATGAAGATGTCTGCCCTTACCATTCTTATTCAACATCATATTGGAGCAATACAATAAAAAGAGTAAAACAAGAAGCTATGTGCATATGGCATGATCATCTATGTAGAAAACTCTAAGCTATAGATATAGATATAGATATAGATATAGATATATAGACAGATATAGATATAAATATAGGTATATATCTATATATTTTAAACTCCTAGAACTAATTGTGAGATTAGCAAGATTACAAGATACAAGATCATCACACAAAATGAATTTTATTTCTACATAATAATAATAATCAACTGAAAACTCATAATTTAAAAATAGTTCCAAAATCATATATAGAATCAGTAAGCTAAAAACTACAAAACACAAAAGAAATTGAAGAAGTAAACAAATGGAGAGATATACCATGCTTAAGGATTAGAATACTCAAAGATGACAATTATTCTCAAACTGTTTTCAGATTTAATGCAATTCTAAACAAAATTCCAGCAGCATTTTTTTCTTGCAGCTATATGTGAAATGCTTTTAAATTTTACATGGGAGGCAAAGGAGTTACACTAGCCAAAATAGCTTTTAAAATAAAAATAAAATTGGAAAAATATACTGCTTGAATTTTAATGTACAGCTTTATTAAAACACATTTATATATAACATAATCCACTTGTTTCAAGTGCATAATTCAGTAAATTTTAAATAAATTTACCAGGTTATACAATCTTACGTACCTGATTTTAAGATTGGTTAAGACATGTTAATAAATACAGTATGGCATATGTTCCCAAAGGAACAAACTAACAGATGAATAGAAAAGAACACAGAAACCAGAAGTAAACCCACACAAACATGGGCAGTTAATTTTTTATAAAGATACAAAAGAAATTTAATTGCAAGCTAGTCACTTCAATAGTGTTCAAGTGGACATTCATTTTTAAATCAAACTGAACTTTACATCTTATGAAAAATTCAAAATAGATCTAAATGTATAACAAAGATATAATTTTGGTTTTGTACCAGGAATAAAACTCAGGGCCTTGTACTTGTCAGGCAGTTGCTGTACCACTGAGTTACATCTCTGGCCAAGATATAAAATTTTTAGAAAAAAACATAGAGAAAAGTTTATGTGACCTGTGATTAGGCAACAGCTTATAACACTAAAAGCAATGTCCATAAAACAAGAGAAAAAAGATAATTGGACTTCATCAAAATTTAAAAATGTATTAACTGTAAAAGACTTAAGAAATTGAAAAGACAAGCTATAAAGCTGAAGAAAATATGTGCAAATCACATAGTCAAAGAAGAGCTATATCAGTAATATATGAAGAGCTCTCAAGCCTCATTAACCAAAAGAAAACAATCCAATTTTCTTAAGTGAGTGCAACACCTGAGCAGGCGTGTCACTGAAAAGATATATGAATGGTAAATAAGTACATGACAAGATGTTCAACATCATTAACCTTTAGGAAAACATAAATTGTAGCCATAAGGTAACCACTATACACCTATTAGAATGATTAAAATAAGAAATACCAAAAATACCAAGTGCCAGCAAGGATGTGGAACAACGGCAGCTCTCATACCTTGCTGATAGGAATCCAAAATGGTGCAGTTAGACATCCACTTGTCATGTAACACAGTGATCTACTTATAGAAACTAACCTTAGAGAAGTGAAAACTGAGGCGTATGTGAACACCTGTGCACGTACGTTTAGAGCAGCGTTACTCCTCATTGGGAAAAACTGGAACACAGATGTCCTTCAAGGACGAATGGATGATCAGCTGGTGGTGTAGCTCTAAAATGGATCACTGCTCAGTAATAGGAAGGTATAATATTGACACCTAAAACAACTGGAATGAATCTCAAAAACATGATGAAGTTTTAAAAAGCCATTATAGTTAATTAAACAAGGCTAGTATCAAATGATTGCATACAGAATGATTTCATTATGTCACATTCTTAAAAATACATGGAGAGCAGATTAGTGGTTATCAGGGACTGGTCAGATGTATCTCAGTGGCACAAGTGCTTGCCTGGCAAGTGCAAAGTCATGAGTTCAATTCCTGGTCCACTCCCAAAATGCTTTAAAGTAGTTGTCAGGGACTAAAAGCAGGATGCAATTAGGAAGTAGTTATGAGAGGAAGATTTTAGGGGGTGATGGAACACTTCTATATCTGAAATGTGCTAGTGATTATAAGAACCTCTTCATATATTAAAATTAGAACTAGACACCAAAAATAGCCCATTTTTACTGTACATTACCTTAAAAACTAACATGTTTTTAAAAGAAACCAAAATCTGGCAGTTCAAGGAATGAGTTCTAATCAGATAGGCTACTCACGATACCAACGAATTTAGCAAGGAAACTTTGTTTATGCAAAGGATACCTGGGTAAGTTTAAAAGGCAGGATGGGAGGTGTAGTGACAAAACAGCCCATATCTCCATCATGCTTCATTTCTGACTTCTATAGCAGGTTACCCCAAGAAGAAAACAATCTAGAAAGTAATGGCCAGATAGAAATTTTTCTTTATCATTAAAAACCCATTGGGATTCTGGGGACTAATCACAAATCTCTGGGAGCCATGGTCAACAAGACAGCACTAACACTAAAAGGTAGGAATACAAGTCATGTGCGAATAAAGCCCTGAGAACTTTCCTCAAGCTTATTGATCCGTGACTGAATTATGCACATTGCAGTCTAGTTTGCTCAGTGTCATAAGGCAATTCTGAAGTAATTAAATAGGTGTTAGGATATTTCTGAAGCTATCTGAATAATACTTCGGTTTTCAAAATTTCAAGTCATTCTATCAATGAAGAATGGAAACGGAAGCCCATCATATTGTTAAAAATAAATATAAAATAAATGAATAAACTAAGAAAAAAGAGAGCACCTGGGGAGCACCAGTGATGTTAGCACATTATAATCAAGACATACAATGACTGCGCTGTGGTTGGTACACATGAGGCCCAACTGGAAAATTAAAATAACTTTTACAAGAGTAAGAAGCAAAGAAAGGGGGAGGAAGAGAAAAGAGAAGAAAGAAAAAGGAGAGAGACAGGAAGAAGAGGAGAAAATGTTTCTTTTCAACTGTTTAGTGACTCAGAAATGCATACAGTAGTTCATATAGGAAAGATAGGTTGTAGTTTTGATTTTTTTCTGCCTTTCAGCCATCAATTTCAAATAAATTCGTGGTGCCATGACTGTTTTACATATACAAGGTTTTAAAATTGGGGTTATTTTTAAGTGTTATCATGAACTAATGAATTTTATGATGTCATATATTTATTTCAATTGCATTTTTATATGGAAATTGTTTTATCTGAGCCCATTTAGCTCTTCTGTCCTTTTGACATGATTCCAATAATCTTCGGTCTTCAGAACAGCTTACTTCTTTCTGATTGGGTAAAATATTCCATACTTGCTTTATACATTTCAAGCTACAAAATGGAATCGATCACTTCTCAAAGGATACTTGTTTCCTCAAGCTGAGAAAATGCAATTAGGTAACACACGCAGAAAGATATAGGTGCTCAATGCTCTGAGGTTGGCATGGCTTCTAGCAGTGAACTAGAAACAATAATATTCTTAAAAATAGAGGGAAGCAATATATTCTCACTGTATTTTCCTACTTAAACATAAAATTATATGATTTTTACCTAACTTGAGATTTTATGATTAGTTTTCCTTTGTAGGTGAAAATCTTGATTTCAAAATGCATTAACATAACTATATAATTTTCTTTATCCCCCAATAATTCTATAACAACTTCAAGATGACATTCATAAGACTTCTGGATATGGTTTAAGGTTTTATTGGAGTGTTTTGTTCTTGCAATATTTTATAGAGCTGGATGAAATTATTTCTCATTGTGATTGTGCCTCCACTTTAGTATAGTTGGGTTCAGTGGTTTCAATTTGTTTCTTATTGCTAAGAATGGAATCATTGTTTCTCCATTTCTTTTTATTCTTAACTATATAAAACACTTAAATGTTTCTAAAGTCAAAACAATATAACAACTTTATGGAAATCTCACTTCTTTCTTTTCTCTATCCTGTTCTTTCCTTCCCCTCATATATAACAACTTGTTAGATTTTTATTTAAGAAAGAAGAAACTTCCTATTCTTTCGTTGCAAAAGTTAGCACACACTATGCCTTGTTCAGTACCTCACTTTGTATTTTGCTTTTTCACTTAGTGTAACATCAAAATCATCTTTACATTGGTTTTCAAGGCTTCCCAGAATCTTGTTGTGTGGAGATGTCATCATTTTTCAGCAAGTCTTTTGTCGGTGGATATTTACGCTAGCTCCAATCACTTGTAATTATAAATTAAGCCACAATGCTATACACAAGTCATACTTCATTTTTATCAGTTTATCTTTGGAAATCACATTCCTAGAAGTGAGATTGCTCAATCAAAAGGTAAATGAATATGTAATCTTGCTAATGTTGCAAGTTCCCTTTCAGTGTTACACAATTTGCATTTCTACCAGAAAGGTATCAAGTGCCTGTTTCCCTCACAACTTTCACAATACAAAATGTTGTCAAAATTTTGGATGTTTACCAATCTAATAAATGCAAACTGATAAATCATTATAGTTTTAATTTATATATGTTATTATTACTGAGGTTGGCCATCTTTTCACATAAACAAAAGCCTTGTCAGATTTTTTGTGTTGTGTATCATCTTATCATTTGTCCTTTTTTCCTACAGAATGGTCCATCTTTCTTTTAATTTTTAATACAGGTAAGCCTTTGTTTCTGACTTGAGGATCAAGTAGTTATCATTTGTCATTTAGGTTTGCTTGCAGTCAGTTTTGCTATGACAAATTTATCTTTTATTGCTTTTGGATTTGTTTGTTCGTTTTTGAGACAGAGCCTTGCTATGAGTTCAGGTCCTCGAACTCACTCTGTAGCCCAGGCTGGCTAGGATCTTCCTGCCCCAGCCTCTCAAGTGCTGGGATTATAGGCACCCGGCTGCTTCTAGATTTTTGAGTCCTGAGAAAATTACCCTTCACTCAGACTGTTAAAGTGGCAGGAACACCTATGCTGTGACTGGCAAACTGCAGGATGCCCCACGTAGACCACTGTGTGAATTACAATCTCTAGGGGCCCAGTCTCGGGGCAACTTCCTGTGCTTTCATGAGTTTTACCTTCCATTCAGAAAGCCAGCATGTTCTCAGAGGAAAACCAGAGCAAAATACCCTCATGCCTCCAGCAGAGAAAGGAGAAAATCATTGTGAAATATACCCAGATCATGCTCTTTTCCCTTCATGGGAATGTATTTTGCTAGAATCTTTGGATGTTGTCATTGTTGTTGTCCTTTTGAAACAGGTTTTCACTATATGGTTCAGGTTGGACTTGAACTCACTTTGTAGGCCAGGCTGGCCTCTAATTCACAGGGATCCTCCTGCCTCAGCCTCCCAAGTGCTGGGATGACAGGCGTGTGCCCCTACAACAGGCATATTTTGCTAGCCGGGGATTTAGCTCAGCAGCAGCTTGGCAGGCACGAGGTGGTGAGTTCGATTCCTGGTACAAAAAACAAAACCACACACAGAAAGGAAAATATCCAATTCTCCCTCCCTGTAGCATTCTTATCCTGCTAAAGAGGAAGGGAGGGGAGGTGCTAGAAGCATTGTGACAGTCTTAGCTAGGGTTAGATTGAGAAAAGGACCAGTAGATGAAGACTTAGTTGTAGAACTGTAGAAACACCTCCCTGCTCCCCCAATTCCTTACCGCATCAGTAAGGCTGCTGCCTGGTGATTGGGGGCGGGGATATGCTGGGCTCAGATCCCACTTAAGAAAGAGTCTTTGAGGGGAAGGGGATGAAAAACAAAAAATTAAGATGTTTTCTGAACATGTATCACCACTACACTCCCTACAAAGAGTGTAATCAACTGTATTGCAAACATGTACTAATAAAAAGAATGAGTCTCTAGAGAAATCCAGAGACAATAGGGAGACCAAAATGAGGCCTGGAAGAAATTTGTGCCTCTGATAGCTACAGCTGCAGCAAACTAACCCAGCCCAACTCTCACCTCCAAAACCTCAGGAGAAAAGGCTTTCTAATCTTGTCCTTCTTACCCAGTATACCACGTCTAACTTCCAATATAAAATGTTATAAGGCATATGAAGAAGAAAAAAACAAGGCTTAAAAAACAAACCAACCTTCAAAACCAGATTCAGATATGGGAGAAATTTTGGAATTATGAGACTATGAGTTTAAAATAACTATGATTATGCCAGGAATGGTGGTGCATACTTGTAATACCAGCACTCTGGGAGGCTGAGGCAGGGAGATCCCAGCCCAGGTATCTTAGCAATTTACCGGGATCTTGTCTCAGAAAAAGGGTGGGGGGGCTGGAGATGTAGCTCAGCGCGAAGGCCCTGGTTTCAACATCCAGTGTCATAAAACAAAAGACCAACACTATGATTAGTATACAGAGGACTCTAATAAAACTGTGAAAATATGTAAAGCAAATGGATTCTGTAAGCAATGGAGAAATGCAAACTCTAAGAAACAATCAGAAAGGCAGTTGTAGAAATAAAACCACAAATGAAGAAAATCTTTGGGTTCAAAGAGGAAAGACACTGGCCCTGAGGCAAGGCGAGCAGATTGCTATAGCTGCTGGTTTCAAACAGGAGCCTAAAGAGAATTCTTTCTGTGGTCTGATGGCCATTTCAGAACTTTGGAAATGGAATGGTCAATTCATCAGAAAGAGATAGCAGGTGAGTGTGGCAGACTTTTGGCGGCCCGAAGGAGAGAGACCCTGGCGCCTTGGGACCTGCACCATGTGGTTGACTCGGGGTTCCAGAAGAAGAAGGAGCTCCTCCCCTCTCTGGGGGGTGACTATGAGCCTGCTGGTGTGCAGGCTGAGAATTGAACATCTCATGTCGTCCTGTGCCCCGTCCCGTGTTGTCCCATCCACACACACACACACACACACACCCCACGCGCTTAGCAAGTGGGAGCCAGTGAACTACACATCTTGTGAAAGATTGGCCATGATATTTAGTATGAACTCCCCGTATGTAAAGATATGGACAACCATTTGGAAGAAAACAAGAGACAATATGACAGATAGTAAAGATCTCTGGTTGTCTAGCTTTGAAATTTATGCTTTCTTATGTCTTGTTCTGTTCTGTTTTGTTGTGTTTAATTTTACCCCCTTTAAAATAAAAGTTTTGGGACTGGGGATTTAGCTCAGCGGCATAAGCACCTGCCTTGCAAGCAGGCAGTTGTGAGTTCAATCCCTGGTACCGATAAAAATAAAATACAATAAAATAAATTTTTTTAATTGTTTTTAAAAAAGAGAAAAGACAAAGCTGAGGAATCAATGAATTTAAAGTTATATTGCTGGGTGTTTAGCTCAGCTGCATAAGTGCTTGCTTGGCAAATGCAGTCATGAGTTCGTTTCCCGGTACCAAAACATAAAATAAAAATAAAAAAATATAAAATAAAATAAAATAAAATAAAATAAAGATATGTCAACAAAAACTTTCCAAAATGAAAAGTAAACAGAAAAAAAGTGGAAAAATTATATCCAAAAACTGTGGAGCAATTACAAAAGCGATAGCACACATGTAAAACTAGATCCAGAAAGAGAAAAAGAGACATGAACAGAAGAGATATATAAAATAACTAAAGACTAGTAATTTTCCAAAATAATGACAGAAACTGTATACCACACATCCTGGAAGCCTAGAGAACACCAGGTAGGATAAATATCAAAAACTTTATAAACAGGATTATTATATTAAAACTGTACAACATCAAGGACTATTGTAAACCCCAATATCGAGTTCAGTCACCCAAGTATTGTAACCCTCCTTCTAGTTTTCCTCACAATCCAAAAAGTTATATTTGTAATCCCATTGAGATGTCATTGGGCTCCCAGCAAGTTAATTCCAATCTACCACCACCAATGCAAACCATGGCAAAAATAAAAACACCAAGACAAATTCCAAGTTAAGGGCAGCTAAGGGGTCCTAAGTCCAATCCGTGTGAGGACATGCGGACCAATCCCTTGATCCTAGGCTTCTCCCAGACTTTATTGTCTTGTGAAGAAGGGGGGTGGCTCAGCGATGAGTGACAGTGAGGATGGTGGGAATTACGTGAGTAACTTGAGCTGGCTGGCCAGGTGCAAGATTGACATCTCTGTAAGTTGCAGAGATAAAAATATGTAGAAGGATCAATTTACATAATCCAATTTAGACAGCCATGGAATTGTTTTGGAGGGGCTATGCTTTGGTTCTGATACGCAAACTCTTGTGCCCTGGGGAGTCATAGCCTCTTATCTTGAGGCTCTACCCAGTTGACATTCCCAGATCAATTTGCTCTAATATCTCATGTGCTCACACCCTGTACTTACCTGTATTGTACAGGGACAGGACTGCCTGTTGGCTATAGAGATTGCACCGCAGCTAGCCTTACGTGCAATGCTTAAAGCCAACTGAAGAGAGAAGGAAATACCCTAGCCAGCTTTTTACATATCAGAATGAGGAAATGAGTCTCCAAATAATCAAAGTCACAGTAATTGTTTTGGATTCAAAGGGAGTCACTGGAGCTGTCTCCCACAAAGGACAAAGGAGAACATCTTGAAATCAACCAGACTGGGAAAAACACTTCAACATACAGATGAACAAAGATAAGAATTATACATCAAATCCCCTCCAAAAACCATGTAAGGAAAGAATGGACTAAAATATGTAGTGTTTAAACAAAACCCCAAACCTAGAATTCTATATCACCTTCAAAAGTGAAGGAGAAATACTCTTTCAGACACACAAAAATTGAGGAGATTTTTGCCAATAGATCTGCTTTGCAAAAAACATTTTTAAAAGTTTTTCAGAGAAAATGAAATTATATATGTTAAAAACTCAGACCTACATAAAGAAAGAAAGAGTGGTACAGAAGAAATAAATGAACATAAAATCTTTTACTTTCTTAATCAACCGAAAGTTTTGTTCAAAACAGTAGCAACAATGTACTTGGTGATTATAGCTTATTGATAAGGGAATAGTCAGCAGCACTATTATAAGAGTGAAAAGACAAAAAAACCATAGGATGCAAGTAAAAAATAGTACCACCATGACAACGATGGTGGCTATTATTAAACCAACTATAGCAACATTCACCTTAATGTTCCAAATGCATGCATCAATTAAAAGAGAGTGATACTGAATAAAAGAAAAATGACTCACCTACAAGAAACCCATTTGAAATGCAAAAGCATAGATTGAAAGTAAAAGAATAGAAGCAAGGCATGGTAGTACATCCCTGTAATATCTGCACTTGAGGATCATAAGTTCAAGCCCAGCCTGGAAAACTTAATGACTCAGTGAGAACTGTCTCAAAATAAAAAATAAAAATAAAAAGGGCTGGTGGGGTGTGGCTTAATGTGAAAGCCCTGAGTTCAATTCCTAGTACCATAAAATAAAATAAGTAAATAAAATAAAATGAAAGGAAGCAAAATGTTGAGAAGCTAATATGGATCAAATGAAAGCTGGGATAATTTATTAATTGCAAACACAGTAGACTTCAGAGCAAGGGAAATTACCATTGATAAAGAAGGGCATTGCATAATGATAAAATCACTGATTATCCCCCAAATCTTAGCTTTTCAAATCAGTAGACAGGGCAATAATGGATGGTGACAGAAAAAGGTGTAAAATAGGAATTAATTATGAAAAGTCAGGAGGAAACCTTCAAATGGCTGTGTTCATCATCTTGACTGTGATGGAGGTTAAACAGGTAAACAGATATGCCAAAACATATCGAGTTGTACTCTTTAAGTTTGTATAGTTTATTGCAGGCCATTTATAATTCAGTAAGGGTATTTTAATTTTTAAAAATCTATGCCATCATTATCCTGCTCTGACTGAAAGTCACTATGTCTTTATCAAAGTCAAGGAAATGGAAGCACAGAGAAGTTAAATAAAATACACAAGACCAGACAGCTAGCAAGTAGCTGTTTTAGGATCTGAATTTGACTCTAACGCACAAGTTTTTAACCATTTTACCTGAGTGAATTAACCAAAGCTGGTATTTCCAAACATCTCTGAGCCTGTGAAAGTTTACTGTGTGGAAGCATCACAAGAGGACAGGCATACCATTGAGCAATTCCAGCAGACATTCTAGAAAAGGCCTAGGTTACTTTTGTCTCACAAAATTTAGCTTACAGCTCTGCTGCTGTGCTAGGGAAGTGATGCGAATGATACTTGTCTTCTGGGTCTGAAGTGGGACCTCCTTGATGGCCTCCCTCCTTCCTGGGCTGCACCCACCCACACTGCCTGAACCTGGCATGCATCTTTAGCGTGCCTTTTCACACACTGTCCATGCTATTACCAGCTCGTACACTGGGGAGATGGCCTGAGCACACGGACCACAGACAAGGAGGCAGAGGGAAACGCACACGTGCATTCTGGAGTCAGATGGCCTGGAGCCAAATACCAGTTCTGCCATATATGTGACCAGGGACAACCCACTGACCTTCTTGATACTCAGTTTTCTCAAATCTAAATCAGGAACTGTGTATGTAGTTGCAGAATTATTGTGAGTCTCTCATACAGATAGTGCTTCAATTTCCTTGTCCCAATTGTCAGGCAGTCAAGCAGAAGGTATTCGCTTTGTCGAGGAGGATTGGCTTTTTGGTTCTACCCAGGCGCTTCACTGTTGGATAAAGCCCACCAAAATTAGGAAGGGCACTCTGCTTTACTCAGTCTATTGATTTAAATGCTAATACTTATTTAAATGTCAGACTCATCCAAAAATGCCCTCACAGGAACGCCAGGAATAATGTTTAACCAAGTACTGTATCTGGGCTCCCTATGTTCCAGTCAAGTTGACATACAAAATTAACCATTCTTGTCAATTAGCACATGCATGCACCTTCTTAAACCACACTTGTGTTCAAATAAAGACAATAACCAGGTCATGGTACCACCTAACATGATGTATATGCATCATGCATATAACCAAAGCACATACCCACTAATCTCTGTCCCAGAAGAGGAAGTAAAGTTCCTTAATAATGTTTAACCTTCTCTTTAACAGTCTGTAATTTAAAAATGCTATATAAAGTTAACAGTACTTAAATACTACCTTATAAAGTCATTACATCTTAGTTACATGACAAGGAGATATAAGAGGGGGAAAAAACAAAGATATTTGGCATACACATGTGCATGGACAAATTTCCTCCATAAAATAAGGCTGAAATATGCATAAAAACTACAATGTCCTCATTCTTAGGGGCATTCCTATAGCTAGTCATGTGGTCATAGCTGGTATTTATAACCACCTTCTCCCAGTTATATTCCATCTGCCTTCACCAAGCACCTCAGCTGGCCATGATTCTTTACCTGATAGGGTGACCCAAACCTTTATTCTTGGAGTCTAGACCATTAGTAGTCCTATCTAGATTGGGCCATTGACACAGGGCACAGTAATATCCTCAGGACTAACCTATATTCCAGACTGGCAGAAACAAAAGACAAAGAAAGGTCACAGAAACCAGGGGTAAAATTTTTTTACTGTGTCACCAGGGGTAATAGTAAGAGATGTCACTGCCATTTCTACCTCTTGATCCTTAGACCTGCTAAGCACTCTCCTGACTCTGAGAGAAATAGCACCATATCCTGATATTAGAGCCCGTACACTTATCTAAAGGACCTTGCCCCCTCCCTGCAAGTTATTCCCACCCAGCTGACACTTTATTAAGTCTTGAAAAGGTTCTGTCCTTCCAGCTGCTTCAGCATGGTGGGGAACATAGTAAGACCAGTGAGTTGTATGATCAGAGTCTACTGTTGGACTTCATTTGCCATGGAATAAATTCTTCAAGGCTTTGTGGAATACCGTGACAGTACATAAGGCATTCTGTAAGTCCACAATAGTAGTTTGGGCAGACACAATTCATTCAGGGACATCAAATATATATCCAGAGTGTCTATCTATTAGGAATAGAATGCTGCCCTTCCATAGAAGATGTGGCCACGAGGTACTGGCTGATTGCCCAAGGGAGTAACATCATCTTAGGGATTTGGTGCAGCTCTCTGCAGCTAACAGACTGGATACTCAGCAGTGGCTGTACCAGGTCAGCTGTGGTGAACGGAAGTCCATAATAATGAGTCCCTGTGTCATCTCCATTGTTATGCTCTAGATCTAGAATGTCCTGCAAAGGTTCATGTGTTCAGAGGTTGGGCTTTTGGAAGATGACTGGATCCTGGGGACACTGTACTCGTTAGTGGATTAATCCACTGACGAGTTCAGATCTGAATACGCTGTTCAGAGGTAGTGCCTAGTCCAAAGAGATGGGTATATCTCCTCTTGGCTCCTCCTTTCACTCTCTGCTTCCCAGCTATCATGACATGAGCAACTGTCCTCCACCTGGGCCCTCCCACCATACCCTTTCTGCCTTGGAGCCCACCAACCATGGGTTAAATTTATGACCCAAAATAAAACTCTCCTCCTTTAAAATGTGGGTGTCAGGTGTTTTGAAAAAGTGACTAAGACATCCATCCCTACCACTATGGCCATTTTATTCCTGAGCCCATTAAGTGATGACAAGGCTGGCTGGACGAAGAGGCTGACTGGTGTATACTTGTGTCAGAAAGCTTTGAACCACTGTGACAAATACCAGAGATAAACAAATTTTAAAAAGGAAATACAGCTTTCACCTCACAGTTTCAAAGGTTTCAATCCATTGTCATTGACTCCATTGTTTCTGTGTCTCTGACAAAGCAGAGCAGCATGGCACAAAGCACGTGCTGGAATAAAGGTGTTCCCCTCCTAATGGCCAGGAAGCAAAGAGAGAGGAAGAAGGAGGACTTGAGGCCCCAATTTTCCCCTCAAGGCATGTGTCCCAATGTCCTAACTTTCTCACACTAACTACTACCTCCTAATGATTCTAGCATTTCCCAGGAGCACCTCAGGCTGTTAATCAAACCTGTAGGGAACATTTAAGATTCAAACCACAACTCCACAGAAAAGGTAAAATTATCTACTTCCTTATTAAAATCCTTCTCTGCTGGATCATTCTTTGGTCAGCATTCACATACAACACAAAAATCTTCCCATTTTGTGCCCATTAAGAGAAGCCTAGCTGTATACCCCTTACCAAGATTCCCTTGCTATCATTTTCCAATTATGCTCATTCCAAATCTCTGACTATCCAGCCAAACAACCAGCTACAATCCATGAATTGGTATAGAGTCACTTCTCTGAGAAATATTTTTTTCCTCCAAGCAAATGGAGCAACCAGGTGCTCTGCTTAGAGCCCTGTCCATTGGAAGGATTTCATTTCACCGTCCTTCAAAAAGGGAGCTACAGTGCTGTAGCTGTGCACTTTGAGGTGACCCCTACATATCCTGAAGAACCATCTGTAAACTGGTTGCTCTGTTAAATGACCATAGGAAACTCTCCATGAGGCCATCAGTGTAGACTGGACGAGGGAAAGCAGTATAGCCAGAGAAGGAACAATGAATGTTTATGCCATTCTTTCAAGTAACTTACTTACGCCTTCAGGGACTGCTCAAGCTCAATCATATATTCCATCTGGTGCTGCTCTGTACTTACAACTTTATGGCTTGGTGTGTTAGTTAACACCCAATTCATGATGGGCCACACATTTTTGATGGTACATTATAGTCCATGGTTAAGGATTGAGCTTCTACTAGTAAGTCATGAGGTGTTTTTCAAAGGGAGAGTCATTGTCCAAAGAGGACAGCAGGACTTTGCTCCAAAATTTAAGGGCCTCCACTGTGATTCACTTATAAGAGCCCACCAAAGGCTGCAGTGTCCCTGTCTGCCACTGCTATTTCAAGCACCTGATCTGCTGGATCATATGGTGCAAATGACAGAGCTGTGGGCACAGCAGCTATTACAGGGCATTTTCTTCAGGCATCTTTTTGTCTAGATACCCCAGTGAGGGATATGTTGCCTTCAAAGATCTGAGGATGCTTTCTCTCTCTCTCTCTCTCTCTCTCTCTCTCTCTCTCTCTCTCTCTCCTTTCTCACTCTTGCTGTCTGCCAGATGCAACAATTTATCCTTCATCTCAAAAGAAATACCTTCATCTATTCATACAAGATAGTTCCCTAGAAATCCCAAGGCCCCTAAATTTTCCCACCTCTGACACACAAAGATCTTACCAGCAATTCTTGAGTAGTTGCCACTTCTTGTATACTAGGTCTAATAAACATAGTATCAGGAATATAACGAACCAGTAAGACATTTTGAGGAAGGAAAAAGTGATCAAGATCCCTGTGAACTAAATTGATACAGAGTAGAAAGTTGGTATATACCTGAGGTAAGACTATGGAGACATACTGGTAGCCTTACCAGCTAAAAGGTAACTGTTTCTAGTAGTCTTTATTAATCAGAAAGGAATAAAAAGCATTTTCTAAATTCAATCAGTTTTTGTGTAAATTGCTCAACTAATGAAATGATCCTTGGTACAGCACCTTCAATTGGAAATATCATTAATTAAATTTGTGATAATCCACTGTCATTCACCAAGACCCACCTGTCTTCTGAGCAAACCAAAAAAAAAAAATGCCTAATGGTGGCATTAATCTCTTCAGGAATGCAGTAATATTTTTTTAGGTGTAAACAGCTTTAATACCTTCCATTTGGTTTTTTCCACCATAATAACCCATCCTCCACAGGTTAGGAAGCCAATGTGAGTATTCTGTCAGCTTCAAAGTATGTCTCCTTTATGAGTGTCCAACATTTTGGCTTGTCTGACCATCACTGAGTGAAGAATTATCTGCTTAATAACAATAAGCACCAGGACCTCCACCTCGGAGGGCGGCTGCTCCATGCCTGCCCTCCTACCTCAGACCCCGGACCTCCACCCCAGAGGGCGACTACTCCGCATCTACCCCTGCCCCCAACCTCCTGGACCTAGTACTGCTGTGGACCTTTGGCTGCCTCCTCTTCTCCCAGAACCTTGGACTGCAGTGAATTAACTTCGCTGGGTTGATGGGAGACTCAGTAACCCCTCATCCAGAGGACCTCAGCAGGAATTCTATCAGTGTGTCAGTTTGCTCCCAAAATGGAGGACTTCAGTGGGTAAATAGGAGCAATAGCAAAGACCCTCCACCTGTAGGACTTTGGTGAGCCTGGCAAGAGTGTGGGTGAGTCCTTCCTCCATATGGAGAATATCAGGTGGGTTGAGGAGTGTGGCAATAAGGCCTCGCCCAACGTGGAGAAAATTAAAAGGGCTTATGAGACACCAAGTGACACAGTAGGGTCCTAGCTAAGACAAACATTATAGACAAGTAGATTTGGTGGCCTCAAATGACCTGAAGACATAGTAACAGCAGATACTAAGGGTTGACTTACATCAATACTCCTAGACTAGTCAGCCTAGGAAGAATATAGGACTCACCCAACAGGCCCTGCAGGAGGAATTCAGGTGACTGGCCCTCCTCTTCATTGCGGTACCCAGCAATTGGACAAACGTCAACCACACAGTAGGACCCTAAAATTCACACTACCGACAGTTGAGACTGGTGGGATTGAAAGGCCAACTATTTACCCAAAAGGTGAAAATGACAAAATGAAAAGGCAAAATGCAGGCTCAGACATCTAGTCCACCAGGAGTAAGTACAGGAGACACTGAAATAGAGGACTTTAAAAGTCACCTGAAACTTCTGAAAAGATAGCAAGTGAAATAAAGAAAAAAAAATCCATGAGGCTATAGAGGAAATCAAATTATAAATAATTTCTCATGTGGAGACAGAAATGGCAACCTTAATAAAGGAGTTGCTTGGCATAGCTAGACATAGATTTTTTTAAAAAGTACAGGAGCATGGGAAAATGATTGAAACCAATGTAGAAAACAAGTAGAATGCATGAAGCAAATTCAAAGAGATATCCAAGAAATAAAAAAATCTATTAAAAGCTGTGGAAACTGTTTAAATGAAGCTGAGGATAGAATTTCAGACCTTGAGGACAGGATCACCGCTAGTGATTATAAAAGGATAGAACTTTTAAAAATAACAAGGCAGCATGAAATGACAGTTCAACATCTTAAAGATGATGCAAAGAGAAACAATATGAGACTAATAGGCATCAATGAAGATGCAGGAATCAATGTGCATAACATTGGTAAACTATTCACAGAAGTAATAGCAGAAAATTTCCCAAACACAGGGAAGGAATCTGATATGCAGGTAAGTGAGGCATATAGAATGCTAAACTGTCACAACCAACATAAATCTACATCCAAACATGTAATAATTAAGATCCCAGACATACAGCATAAAAGCAGAATACTAAAAACTGTTAGAGAAAAGACACAACTCACTTTGTGGGAAGCCCATTAGAATCATGGCAGACATTTCAGCACAAACCCTCAAGTTAAGATGAGCTTGGGATGAAGTATTTCAAGCCCTGAAAGAAAACAACTTTCAACCCAGATTGATGTACCCTACAAAACTTTCTTTGAAATTTAAAGGAGAGATAAGATACTTTCATGACAAAGTACAACTGAAGAAATTCATGTCCACCAAACCAACCCTAGAAAGAGTACTGAAAGATATACTAGATAGAAATAAAAATGACTATAATTTCCAGAACAACAACAGAAAGAAACCACTAGACAGGGCAAGCAATTAAACAAGGGGAAAAAGCAGAAAACCAATAGCAGGAAAATGACATGACAGAGTTGAGCCAGTACATATCAGTTATATCCATCAATGTAAATGGCCTCAATTCACCTATTAAAAGAAAGAGATTGACAGGATAGATCAAGAAACAGAATCGCACAATATGCTGTATACAAGAAACACATCTGACTTAAAAGGAAACTCATAGATTAAAAGTCAAAGGATGGAAAACAATATTCCATGTGACAGAAACCCAGAAAAAGTCAAAGGTAGCTATTCTATTGGCAGACAATGTAAATTTCAAACCAAAAATGATCAAAAGAGGTAAAGAGGGTCACCACATACTTGTCAGAGGAATAATTCAAGAAGAAGAACTAACAATCATAAACATATATGCACCAAATACAAAGCACCCAACTATATAAGACAAATACTAGTAGACATGAAAAACCAAACAAGAAAAAACACAATTGTAATAGGGGACCTTAATATCCCATTGTCGCAAAGAGATAGATCAATTGGACAAAAGTCAGCAAAAAAATAACAAAACTGAATCAAACTTGTGAGCAAATGGACTTAGTAGATGTTTACAGAGTGTTCCACCTAAGCACATCAGAATACACTGCACATGGGACATTCTCCAAAATAGACCATATATTATCCCATAGACCATTCTTAAGTAAATGCAAAGGGATTGAAATTATCCCATGCATATTATCTGACCATTGTGCACTGAAATTGGAAATTAATGGCAAAAGAAATTGCAAAACCT